>JAKUCM010004930.1:0-54351 GCA_023374145.1 Lepidium sativum
GAGAGAGAAATTACAAGATTTTTTAATCCGCAGTGTGAGAAAACTTTATAGGAATTATTCATGAATAAACTATATACCACAACATTGATTTTTTCCCAAGTCTATTGTCTCTGACAAAGACAAAATTTTCATAAGTAAGTTCAGGAAAGAGTGCTTCAAGCTTGCATGCACACGTTTGAAGCATTGTAGATCTCACCTTTAGACGGACAGCCAAACCGATGTCTTAAATCGTTGCTTGGAATAATACCTTAAGTGTTTTATTTCACAGACTCTAACACAGTGGCATCAATATTTGGCTTGGACTAACTACTCTTACAACAGTGCTATTCAAACAACACATTTCCATGTCGTTTATGGACGTTCTCCACCATAATTGTTGCGGTTTGAACAGGGTTTAACTAATATTTTTGAACTTGAAAAGTCACTAACTGAACGTGAACATATGTTGTTTATACTTAAGTTTAACTTGTCTAGGACTCATGATAAGATGAAACATTATGCAAAAGCTTCTGAAGAGACTTGGAATTAGATGTCTGTTAAACAGAGAGCCAGACTTTGTAATAAACTTGTGCATCTTGTACTTCCAATTTTATCAACGCGTAATCCTGTACCGGCAGGTTCAATTAGCTACCCTCGAACCATTCAAATCTGTAAGAATATTTTCTGTTTATTCCTTTAAGGCTATAAGTCTTGAAGGTGTAGAGTATCATTACATTTAAAGATCAAGTGTTATTATTTTCACAGACTAAGATATCATTACATTAAAAAATCAAGTATTATTATTTGCACTGACTGAGATATACTTAACAGACACAAATTAAAGACTAAGTTAACTAGACATGTTAAATTGCCCATATAAATCCCATTACATAAAGAAAACAAGCAGATCATATTGAAGCCTCAACTCAAGCAGAGCCCAACTGCTCCAAGGATCTTCATCTTTCAGCCCAAGATATCAATTCACAGAGCCCACAAACAGAGATGCAGTCAGGTTCAAGTCTCTGCAAAACCTGCAATCTAGTATAATAGAAATTGCTTCTACAAAAGCTGCAGTTTCAGAATAAAGACAAGATCAACAACATCATAACTTAACCATAGTTGCTTTGTTAATGTCTCTAGTTAATTCCTTTATAGTTGTATAAGTATTACATTGTTTTCCTTATGAATGCAAGTCGAAAAGTTTCAGTTTTTACAAAGAAAGTATCATCTTTATTTCTTCTTTAACATGGTATCAGAGTTCTACGCTTACCTTAACATGTCATCAATGGCGGCTCAAAATGAAATGTATCCTCTTCCAAGTAATGTTCATGTTTCCAGCTCTGTGAACATTAAGCTCACGGATTAGAATTACCTCATGTGGAAACCACAACTTGAATCTCTTCTTTCCAGCCAAAAACTTTTAGGCTTTGTCAATGAAAGAAATCCTGCTCCACCTTCTACTGTCATGGTTAGGAATGGAGAAGTTGATACAAAAATATGTAATCCTCTTTATGAAGCATGGGAGTGTACAGATCATCTTGTGCGCTCTTGGTTGTTCGGTTCTATCTCAGAAGATGTTCTGGGATTTGTTGTTGGGTTGTCTACTTCTCAAGAAATATGGGAGTTCCTAGCAGAACACCTAAATAGAAGCTCCTTAGCTCGTGTGTTTGAGTTGCAAAGAAACCTTCAGCTTATCAGCAAGAAAGGTAAGTCTTTTCCTGAGTATTGTAGAGCTTTCAGAACCATATGTGATCAACTCAGATCCATTGGTCAGCCAGTTAATGAAGCTATGCAAATTTTCAACTTTCTAAATGGCTTGGGAAGGGAATGTGATCCTATTTGTACCGTCATCCAGCACTCTCTAAATCGCCTTCCTCGACCATCTCTCTCTGATGTTATCTCTGAAGCAGCTGCCTTCGATGCTAGACTTCAGTCTCATGAAGACTCTAAAACCACCACACCTCATCTAGCATTTCAGATGCAACAACAACAATGGTCCAACAGACCTCATTACTCAACATCCTCTGGAAACAACAGAGGTAGAAGTGGTTACTCTAACAACAATTATGCTAATCAAGGGGGGTCTATCAGAGGACGTGGAAGCAACTATTCCTCTAGGGGTCGAGAATTTCATCAACAAGTAAGTTCTACAGACCACAGTACTCAAAATGCTAATCCAAGACCAATTTGTCAGATTTGTGGCAGAACTGGTCACTCTGCTTTAAGGTGCTGAAATTGTTTTGATAATAACTATCAAGAGGAAGAATCAGTGCCTCAAGCCTTTGCTGCACTTCAAGTCAGTGACACATCTGGACAAGAGTGGCTTCCTGACTCTGGAGCCACATTTCATATCACCAACAGAACTGATAGCCTGACAAAATCGGCTCCTTACAATGGGTCAGAAAGTCTTATGGTTGGGGAAACCAACTGCCTATTACTCATGTTGGATCAACAAACCTTGCTATCTCAACAAGTAACTTGCCTCTGAATGAAGTTTTAGTTTGTCCCACTGTTCAAAAGTCTCTATTGTCTGTATCAAAACTCTGTGAAGATTATCCATGTGGGGTATTTTTTGATGCTAATAAGGTCTACATAGTGGATCTGGAAACACAGAAGGTGCTAACAAAGGGACCAAGGCGTGATGGGTTATATGTGTTGGAGAGTTAGAATTACAAAGGGTTCTATTCATCAAGAAAAAAGATCACCAACAACTCTATCTAGCACCATCGATTAGGACACTCTAGTGATTCTGTTCTTCAACATCTGCACAAAACAAAATCAATCTCTATAAATAAGAGCTCTGTAATCTCCATTTGTGAGTCATGTCAGCAAGGGAAAAGTATCAATCTTCCTTTTTCAGTGTCATAATCTGTTTCTATAGAACCTTTATCTAAAGTTCATTGTGATCTTTGGGTCCCTTCTCCCACAATTTCAGTACAAGGGTTTAAACATTATGTGGTGTTTGTTGATGATTTTTCTCGGTTTAGTTGGATTTATCCTCTCAAGCTCAAGTCTAAATTCTTTGCTGTCTTTAAAATGTTTCAAAGATATGTTGAGAATCAATTTGACAAGAAAATTAAAGTGTTTCAAAGTGATGGTGGTGGTGAATTTGTGAGCATTATTTTCAAGTCTCATTTGGCATTACACGGCATCAAACATCAAGTCTCTTGTCCACACACGCCTCAGCAAAATGGCATAGCTGAAAGAAAACATCGACATATCATTGAGCTCGGATTGTCAATGATGTTTCATAGTAAAGTTCCTCTGAAATTCTGGGTGGAAAGCTTTTACACAGCTAATTATCTCAGCAATATTCTTCCATCAGCAGCTCTGAACTTCAAAACTCCTCATGAGTTACTTTTCAAAGCAAAACCAGAGTACAATGCCTTGAGAGTTTTTGGCAGTGCGTGTTATCCTTGTCTTCGTCTTTATGGTGCAAACAAATTTGAACCTCGATCTCTTCAATGTGTCTTTCTGGGGTATAATGCTTCATATAAAGGTTACATGTGCTTATATCCTCCAACTGGAAGAGTCTTTATCACTCGCAGTGCTATCTTTGATGAGCAGATGTTCCCCTTTGCAGACAAGTATCAACACTTGACCACTAAGTATACTACTCATTTGTTGAAAGCCTGGCAGTCGGCTGATATCACTCTTGTTCCTCGACGAAATGATAGTGTTCAAACTGTTCCACAACACTATTGGACACCTGCAGTTTCTTCTCAGTCTTCTGCAATTACTGAGACTCAAGCAGTCCCTCACTTAGAGACTCAAGTAAGTTCAGAGATAAACATAATTGACAATAATGATCAAGAAATGTCTGTAACCTCATTTCAGTATGATTTTGTAGATTGCAATGACTCTGTTCAACTTCAACAATCATCTCCAGCTGGTTCAATCCTGACTGAACAACCTTCTGCAGTTACAACAACAAATGAGTCTCAAGATCAGTCTACAAATCATCATCCTATGATCACTCGAGCAAAATCTGGAATAGTCAAGCCAAACTCTCGGTATTTTTTGTTAACTACTAAATACACAGAGCCCAAAACAGTTTCAGAAGCACTTAAAGATCTAAATTGGACTGCTGCATTGGGTGAAGAAATGGAGGTTCAATATGAAAATGATATATGGCATCTGGTTCCAGCAGCAACAAACATGAATATTCTAGGTTGCAAATGGGTTTTTCAGATCAAGTTGAAGCCTGATGGGTCTATTGACAAGTACAAAGCAGGGTTAGTGGCAAAAGGGTTTAAACAAGAAGAGGGTATAGATTACTTGGAAACTTATAGCCCTGTTGTCAGAATATCTACCATTCGAGTTGTTCTTGGTATAACGACATCAAAAGGCTGGCCAATCACACAGTTAGATGTGAAAAGTGCATTTCTTCATGGAGACATTTATGCAGACATATATATGCATCAACCTGTAGGATTCATCAACAAGGATCATTCATCGTATGTGTGTAAGCTCAATAAAACTATCTATGGGTTGAAACAGGCTCCTAGAGCTTGGTTTAACAAGTTCAGCTCGTTTTTGCTGGAATATGGGTTCAAGTGTAGTACAGCTGATCCATCTCTTTTTGTCTATTATCACAATGAGCATACACTATTTCTGTTACTGTATGTAGATGACATTATACTAACAGAAAGCAATTCAAGTCTTCTAAAACACTTGATTACAACTCTTGGTACACAGTTTGCAATGAAGGATCTCGGATCAGTACATTACTTTCTTGGTATTCAAATTGAGCACACTGAGACTGGTCTATTTATTTATCAAGAAAAGTATGCAAAAGACATTCTGTCACAGGCAGGAATGGCTGAATGCAATTCAATGCCTACTCCTCTGCCACAAATACTTAATGAATCTAGTACCAGTATTGAATTCTTCTCTGATCCTTCTTATTTTCGAAGCCTAGCAGGCAAGTTAAAATATATGACAATAACTAGACCAGACTTGCAATTTGCAGTCAATCTGATTTGTCAACGAATGCATCAGCCTACCTTATATGATTTTGCTCTCTTGAAACGCACACTGCGGTATCTCTGTGGGACATCTTCAATGGGATTACATCTCACTAAATCATCTCAGCTCACAACTATTGCTTAGTGTGACAGTGACTGGGCAGGTTACCGTGAAACTAGAAGATCTACCACAGGATTCTGCACTTTTGTTGGCTCTAACATTGTCTCGTGGAGTGCTAAGCGTCAACCTACTATCTCCAGGTCTTCAACTGAGGCAGAATATAGGGCCCTCTCTGAAACAGCTGCTGAGATAACTTGGTTGTCTTCTCTTATGAGAGACTTTCACATATCACAGTCAGGACCTGCAGTTCTACACTGTGACAACATTTCCGCAGTACATCTGAGTATTAATCCAACTCTTCACACAAGATCTAAGCACTTTGAACTTGACTGGCACTACATTCGTGAAAGAGTAGCTCTTGGATTCATTGAGACGAGACATATTTCTGCTTCGTTTCAGCTTGCTGATATTTTTACGAAGTCCTTACCTAAGGCTGCCTTCATACATCTTAGGAACAAACTGGGTGTTGGATTACCATCCACCACAAGTTTGAGGAGGAGTATTGAAGCCTCAACTCAAGCAGAGCCCAACTGCTCCAAGGATCTTCATCTTTCAGCCCAAGATATCAATTCACAGAGCCCACAAACAGAGATGCAGTCAGGTTCAAGTCTCTGCAAAACCTGCAATCTAGTATAATAGAAATTGCTTCTACAAAAGCTGCAGTTTCAGAATAAAGACAAGATCAACAACATCATAACTTAACCATAGTTGCTTTGTTAATGTCTCTAGTTAATTCCTTTATAGTTGTATAAGTATTACATTGTTTTCCTTATAAATGCAAGTCGAAAAGTTTAAGTTTTTACAAAGAAAGTATCATCTTTATTTTCTCTTTAACAGATCATTCTTCATAAATGGTCTGAGATAGTCACCTTCCAACCTTGCCAACGCTTGAAGCTCCTTCTCTGCTTCCATCCACTTTGTCCCAATCACAAGGAACCTAACCTTAGCTTGAACCTGAATCCTAGACATCTTCTCATTCATGAAGATTGGGTTCTCTCCCAGGATATACTACTAATTCAGCATCTTTGTGTAAGAGAGGTAAACATTCTCGACCGGACCACATCTCATGAAGACACCATGCTTCATCACCTTCTGCACCACACCATAAAGTATCTCTCCTTTAAAGATTTTGAATGTTAGTCCGCTAAAAAGTACTGGGAACATAGCTTCTTCAGTGTGCTCCCTGATTTTGCTTTCTCCGATTCTGTCCAGAGTTGTGACTGCCACGTAGCCAAGCTCCTTAGTTGCTTTCGTGGAGGCAAATGCATCTAGTAACTGCATCAATATAGTTCTCTTCAAGATAAGCCCTTTAGCGTCCATGTTTTCAGCTGCAACCATCACATGTTTTAACCTTCAAAACCAAATCAACCAAAAGTCAATATGCTATCAAAAGACATGCATATACGGTATATGTTTTTAGCTACATATCCTGCATCCACAACATCAAGATAGGATTACGTTCTGCAACTACAACATCTAAAACTATGATTTTTGTTTTTCCCACAACAAAAAAAACATTCGAAATAACACCATAGTTTATACAAAAGGATAAATCATGGACCAAAATCAACAACACCCTAAAATTAAGCAACCAAAAATCAAAAGAGGAACTAAAACTAAAGCTATGATTATGTTCGTCATTTATCATTATCTTTACTCACAGATAGAAGTCGACGATAAGAATCAATAAATAGTTGTATCTTAAAAGAAAAGCTGAAGCTTAGAGAAGAAGAAAGATTTCTTTGTATTTCTCCTTATTTTGCAACATTACATCAATCCTTATTTTATAGATCAATACAACTTTCTAGATCTAAGGCCAGGTGTTAACATTCGTACAATTGCAAAACGAAATATTTGTTTGCTGTTGAGATTTCTAATTCAGGACCGGTTTTCACCTTCTTGTTGCATGATCGTTCTTTGTCCTTATTTGCAGAAGATATTTCCTGAGATGATGTAAGGTTTTAGAGGCTTCAATTCACTTATGGGCATTTCATCAGCTCTTGAGCCCAATTCAAGATTTGCTTGGACGATAACGTTTTGCTGTTGCTCTTCACATTCCTGCAAACTTGGCGACGGTGGAACATCGACGCCGAGTTTGAATAGTAAAGATTGAAATGCCGGTGCCGGTAAGGACTTGGTAAAAATGTATCGTTGTTTGATAAAAAGAAGGTATGTACTTCACGTGAAGAGTTCCAAGCGCGACTCGTTCCCTTACATAATGTTGGTCAATTTCAAAGTGCTTAGTACGACCATGAAATGCAGAATTCGCCATGAGATAAACTGTAGATAGATTATCGCAGAGAAATTCAGGAGTAGCTGGTAATGAGACACCAAATTCTTGAAGGAGAAAACTAATCCAGGTGAGCTCAGAGGCAGCATCTGACAAGGTTTTATATTTTGGTTCTGTTGAACTTTTTGGTATTGTGTTTTGCTTCCGACATGACCATGAGATTAGATTTGTTCCCAGATAAGTGCAATAACCACCCGTAGATCGTCTCGTGAGCTTGTATACAGCCCAATCACTGTCACTATAAACTCGTAATATGCAGTCTGTATTATTATTGAAGTTAAGACCCATTGTGATTGTACCTTTGATATAGCGTAGAATACGTTTGAGTTGGTGAAAATCAGAACTAGTCGGCAGATGCATTTCTTGGCACACAAAGTTAACAGTAAACTGTATGTCTGGTGTGGTTAGTGTTAAGTATTGAAGCTTTTCTGCCAAACTCCTGAAATAAGTAGGGTTCTCAAATAATTTATCTTGAGCAGGTACATTATCCAACTGAAGTGGAAGAGGAGTAGCTACAGGTGAGCACTCTGTCATAGCATCTACTCTAAAAAGGTCTTCAGCATATTGTTGATGAGACAAAAACATGCCTGATGAATGAAAAAGTGAGCTTGAACTCCGAGGAAGTAATGGAGTCTCCCCATATCTTTCATTCGAAACTGAGTATTCAACTAAGAGAGAAGATCAGAGAAGAGGTCAGATGAATTTCCAGTGTTGATCATATCATCCACATATAAAAGAAGGAAGATAACATCTTTTTGCCGAACAACTGGATTAGAGGTCTCAAGGTAATATATAACATCTTGTTGAAAACCTTTAGCCACTAGTCTTGCTCGTAGTTTATCTAGTGAACCATCTACATTTAATTTTGTTTGAAAAACCCGTTTGCAGCCTAAAACATGCATCTCAGGTGTTTCAGGAACCAACGTCCATGTGTGAATGAAATGACAGTTGCATATTTCTTCAGACATTGTGTTGTTCCACCCTGGATGTTTTAAAGCTTCAGTTACTGTTTTAGGTTTTAGATGCTTTACTTTATGAGACAATACTACATATCTTGGATTTGGCTGAATGATTCCAGCTTTTGACTTGTAACCATAGGGTGTTGAGATTAAGATTTGTAATTATTTTCTGCAGGAGTAGGAGCTGGTTGATCCATGGAAGCTTCCTCAGTTGTTTGATCTGCAGGGTCATATCTTATGTTCTTCTCGAGCAAGAAACAACACGAAAAATGGAATCTTTTAGTCAAGTTCTCAAAACATTTTGATAATCTAACACCTTCGGATTACAGAAAACACATACCTCACTTCGAATCCAAATGAACCTTCAATCGGATCCCTTGTCTTCACAAGCTGCAAACGAAAGAATACGGCGACAGCTTCTGATTTCTTTGTTGTCTCAAAACGACATTGTTTATGTAACTTTTTAAATAAAAAAAAACAAATAAAAACATCCGATTAAACCCTGATTTCTTTTGAAGATTTTATAAGTAGAAGTCTTGACAACATAACCGAAATCGACTTAAAAAATGGCTATAGGGTATTATCCGAAAACGAGGAAAACACTCGATAGATCTTCGTCTATACATTTGGGTATTAGGTAATACCTGGTATCGAACCGATATCCGAATGCAACCTAATTGAACCGAATATATGTAGACATGAGATTTTAGGGTAATTTTTTGAATTTTTTTAAAAATATTTAGGTCTTTTTCGGGTATTTGAATATGTTTTGAATAAATAATTACATTTTGGTATGAAACACTCGAATATATAGTGGACTAAAAAAATTGTCTAATATATAACACTCAACCCGAATAATAACTGATATGAACCAAATCGTATTTAGTTCTTAGATGGATAAAAATTATATGGACCCAAACCAACCCAGAATCAAGCGGTACCAAACCCAACTCGAACCGATATATATATATTGTTTTGAAATAGGTACAAAAATTTGATACTAGATAGACCCGAATCGGAATGAATTTTACCCGATATCGACCTGAATACCGGAATGTCCAACCTAAAAACGAGAGTCTTAGTTTGCAGGGTAAAGCAATAGCTGTTTTCTTAGAATTAATGTCATTTTGAATTGGTACTCATATTGGCTGACTTGATCTTATAACATCTCTTGACAATACTTGTGTTTCACACAACTAAAATAGCTAAAATTGTAAAGATGTCTACCTCAGTCATTGTGAGTGCTTTGGAGCTTCTGTTTTGGAGTTTTAACAAGTGACTGTTAACTTATCGACGAGAGGATCGCTATTTACCTCTGCAAGCCAAGTCGACATTCAACATTTAGCATTGACGAGTTGTATTTATATATTTGGAAAAGAAGTTCAATGATGACAAGTTAATACTAGATATCAAATAAGATTTCCAACATCCATTTGTTGAAACAAAATCCAAACTTATCTTCCTTCTGATCTGATATCAACTATAATCATAGTCCCATATGTTGGTTTTCATAACTGGAAGGGAGATCAAAATAGAAAAGTTGGATTTCAGATTCCCTGCAACAGAATTTAGAATCTTTGAACCACAAATGAACATGAGCTCAGGGTCCCAGATTGTTACTCAAAAATTAGAGAGTAAGGACATAAAAGTTCCACCATTTATAAATTAGTAGTAGCTTCAAATCTCATCATGGTGCAATCTCTTTATAAAGATTCATTAAAAACTACCAAACAAAGTTGATAAAAGATGACACCAAAAAGCAGAGTACATCGTTAACCTCTTAACTTCATGACTATTTCTTTGTAGCGGGTCTATTAGGCCCTAGGTAGTTTGTGACCAGTCCCATTATAGCAAACCTGTTTTAGTAATACAAGATAAAATAAAACTGAGTCAAAATCAAACAATCCACACTATATATGAGTAACAATAATCTCTGCGAAATCAGGAGAAACTGTTGTTCTTCTTCGACTCGAGTAGCTTAACAGCTTTGGTACTTCCAATGTTCAATTCAGTTTCCCAATGCTTAAGCTCTCTTAATTAATGGAAGAAAAAAAAAAAGAATACAAGAAATCTGAAAGAGTGAGAAAGGACATACATCATAGCCATAGAGATCTGCTTTAAATCATTCTCCAAGTTCCTCATGTTAGCAAGAGATTGTGCACAGAATATAATTGCAAGCCATGAACAAATCTTGTACTGAGAAACACAAAAAGCAAAAAATCAGGATGGTACAGTAATTTACAGTTTGAAAAGTCAAATCAATTTGGAACTCCACATATGATCTTTTCTTCACTATCATTGCGACCATCTCTCTAAAGCTCCAATTTCAACAAGATCTAATCTATCATTAGGCTTATCTAATATAGTACAATCACAGTTCTGAATCTGCCTAATTAGAAAAGTAAGTCAAATCAATTCCACATTCAAAAATGACTAGCGAGTTTAGAGAGATGTCAGAAATTAGAGCTACAAATTTTTGTTGCTGAATTAGAGACTTAACCTAGTAAACCCGAACGGATGATCTCATCAAATCCGAGATTTAAACTAAAAATTCGTCGACCTAACAAACAGATTGCTAAATTTGATGAAATTCTACCCTGAACATTACGCCGGAGACACCGAGAATAACGGCGATGAATCCGGAGTAGTCAACGGGAAGATCTTCCGGCGCAACAGGCTGAGGAGTGTAAGGTTTCGCCGCCAAAGGTTGGCGTGGATCGTTCGCCGACGAAGCGTTGCCATGACTGTGAGACATCTTCTTTCTCTCTCTCTTCCGATGGTAAAGTAAATCTGATCGACCGCAATCGTTTATCAGAGACTCTATATATGTATTAATTTAATTAATTAATAAGTAAATAAATATTAATTACGATTAAAAATTAATTGAAACGAGTAAATAAGTTTAACTGAAATTTAGGTTGGTATTCATTCTCATTCTCAGTTGATGGGAGAACGGATGGGTGTCTTTGTGGAAGCGGTACTGTGGACGATGGAATTTTTGATGGCCCTTCACATTTTAGAAGTGGAGGTTTCGACAAAGACAGTGGCGAGAATCCTGGATCAATCGGAAGACTGGCCAGCTTTTAGTCCACACGTTCGCGCGGTTAAGTTCTTTTTTTTTGGTTTTATCTTTATCAGTTATTACGAGGGGCCTGATAATTTTTTTATGATCGATGAACTATCGTTTTTGTTTGTGGTTATGGTTTTATCTTGTCGTTGTAAAAAAAAAAAGTTTAACTGAAATAACAAATGTAACCTTTGCGTATTTTTTCATAAGCCCTAAAGTAGAGAACTGGAAAGAAACTATCGCCGGCGTCTTTACGCCGTTCAAATTCCGGCGACGCGACAGAGTTTCGTACATGATGAGCATCTCGGAGTTCCCGTCGTCTGTTTCTCCATCTACGACGTCTGCTTCCCAACCACTGGCTTCTTCATCTCCGTCTCCGGCGAGTTCATCGTCGTCGATGAGGCTATGGAGACCAGCTGCTCAGCGTAATCTTAGGAACCAGTGGTCAAAACTATCGAATAGTCGGAAAAAATGGATCACTGCTTGTTCTAGTGGAAGATCTCACGCTACTTCGCTAGTCAATTCGTATCTGTCCCAAAAGTGAGGAACCTTGATATGTTATTTGCAATTTACTGTCCTTTGACTTCCTGCTTTAAAATGGTGATTTGATGAGAGTTCGAATAGAAGGATTGATTTTTGACTGCTTTGTGTTTCCATTGCAATAGGTATATGCCAATAATGGAACTTGGTGTGTTGAGCGACATGTTTGATATCAAGAAGAAAGCTTTGAAGAAGTTATTCAAGCAACAGGTTATTATTATCATATTTCAAAACTTGTACAATCTCTCTGTTATTCAATTCATATATCTACTCTTTTATGTTCAGAGTTCTTATCGATTCCAGCTTTTATCTTCGTACAAGGAAATGGTGAGTGTGGAAAATAAATCTGATTCATGTGGATTGCGAAATTCATATTGCTGTTGTAAGTTGGAACCTATAAACAAAATCTGTACAATATTGCAGGTAGATGTTGTTGTTGAGATGGTGAATGTAAGTAGATCGATGAGATGTTATACGAAGCTGAGTAGTGGGTCGCTTGTACAGTTCTGTGGCTCAAAAGAAGATTCAAATGATGCTGGAGATGGTGGTGGCATCCCTGTGTATAATTTTTGGAATGTCTCTGCATTTGGTACTTGCTCCATAATAATAAAAGCTCTATTGATCATTTGGTTACTTGGTTCTCCTTTTTCTGAAGTTTGGTGCTTGCAATGTTGATATTATAACAGAGAAAATGGCCGAGGAGCTTGTGGAGATGTTCAAATGTGAACTAATGCTAAAGGTATTCTCTCCTCCCAACTGATCCTGCATATAACTTGCACTGTAGATTGCCTTCTGAAATTTTCTGCAAATTACCAGAGGTTGCTCATAGTGGATATGGTCTCTTTAAGCTCTGAAGTTCCTCAACCAGTCAACAACAGTTGGTCAGTTGAGCTTTACCATGGGGAATTTGATTATCTCACCAAATGTTCTTTATTTTCTACGGAAGTTTCTGAGCCAATTCTCCCCAGAGTCAAAGCAGATAATCTCACTATTTCTTCTATATCACATACCAACCAACCAACCGCAGAAATTTTGCAGGTATGTTAGATTTGTTTCGACACAAGAAAGAAGCTTCTGTTAACATTACATTTAGCCTATAATACTTGTTTTCACTCTACAGATTTACTTGACAGCATGGCTTGCAGAAGTGAGCATTGACACTCATAGGTAATATTTATATATTTCACCATTGTCGTTCCTGAGTTTTGCTCTTCGAGCAGAGTAAACTTTGATTTACACGTGTCGTGTTTTTGTTACAGGGTGGATGAGATATTAGCTTCGGTCGGGGAAGAAATTAGAGTCACCTTCTAAAGCTCGAAAGCTGTTCCTAAGTTCAGCTTCTGGTTAAGTTTCAATGCCATGAGACAGTTGTCTTTGGAATCTTAGCTATATGTGTAAACAAAATTGAAACTCATTGCTTTGTATTGTTAACTGTAGACCATAGCTATTATTACCTAGAGGGGGCCTTTTTATACCGAGCAATATTTCTTTACTTAAGTACGCCGATGGATTTAACTTACAAGACTTGTGATGATGAATATAGTATTGCTACATATTTGGTAGGAAATCTCCAGCTTTTTAACAATGGAGACCTTCACTGTTCTCGGGATCCCGACCACCTAATACCCACCCAAAAATAGAAAGATTCCGGGCAAGAGATATATATATATATATATATATATATATATATGAAGGCAATGAATGGGGAAGATTGGCCAAAAAGTGAATTTATATGGATTCATCAGTAGTTAGAGCGAGAGACACTGTACCATGTCTGGAATATTCCGAGACATTGGAGCTATGGTAACATATCTTTGTGGGTTTAACCTAATTGAACTCCCAGCCCGGTCCATAGATGAAGATGGTGGGTGAAACCTCGCAAAACGATTGATTACACCAAACTTCTCAAGATCCTCGACTTCCACTCTAAAGTCTGTTATTGTAGTTCCATTTTCTAGTCTGCAAGACGAACCAGATGTTCATGAGATTTAGCCAGAAAAGATGAGTACTCAATCTGAACTGTGATCATTTACAAAAGGAACTATGCTTTTTACCCTGCAAAGTCTGTCTCTAGTTTTCGAGTTCTACAAATGAAGTCTTCAGCTGCTTTGGAGATGTACTGATCACTGATTTTTTCTGTTTTCGTTCTCTCGGACAACCTACACAATAGTTGATATGGTTCATGTCATTACACTACCCCGAACTCTAGAATATCTCCACGCAATAGTGATAAAGAGAAAATATCCTTACGGGTTTGAATCATCCGAGGGTGATATGTGCTCACTCCTGTTTGTACAAATGGAGCTACATGCATCTCCCAGTGCAGCTCTTGCAGCAGTATATGCAACAAACTCATAATTTGTGCTAGCAACCAAAGATATCACCCTGGCTGGAGGCGGGCAAAATAGTTGTTGGATAAGTTGTGTTGCATCTATAAGCCTTCTCTTTGATCTGATTGGTGGGCGATCCTCAAATAAAGTCTCAAATTCCACCTGTGAAACGATAAGCCATCAACGTCTTCATAACAATGTACAAAGAGACCGACAACAAAACATGTAAATAAGGAAACTCACTCTTTCAGCAAATCGATTAGTCGATCTGGCCCAATTAACCTCGGCCTCACTGTAAAAGATATTGTTATTTTAAAACGACAATGGGTACAGAAAAAAATCTGAAAGTTAGTGCTCATTAGCCCCCACACCTGAGCGTCTTAAGCGTCTGGGCACCCTGCATGACTTCTTTATTCCAGGATGGAAGTTCTGATGTGGCCGTTTTGCGCTTCTTTGGTTTATCGACCTGCAGAAGCTTGTCAGTAGCATCATGAACCAATGACTCAGATGAGACAGTTCCTGTTCCTGGTGCGGAGCCTGACATTTGCTGCATATCAAACTGCTTCGACGATTGAACAGAATGTATACCATTGACCAAATTCTCGACATTCTGTTCTCCTATATTCACGGGGGTAAATCTCCCTGTATCATTCATGGGTTGAACCAGTCCATTCTTGAAAGTCCCATATTGACAATACCAGGATGGAGCCATCTGAGGACTGATTTGCTGAATATCTGCCCCACCCGAGGCTAAATGATTCTTTGTGGAGAAACTCTGAGAAACATTTTGGCCAGAATGCAGCATGTGGTTCACTAATTCCTTGTGACTCAATCCACTCCTAACTAAACCATCAGATCTCGAAGGTGATTGTTGCTCCCCATTGGGAGCTACCTTTTGAGGATCAATAGCACTATTCTCAATTCTCATTGCAGTCATCTTGTGTGCTTCACCCTCCCCACTTCCAGCCAATTGCTCATCATGATGTATGTTAAGAGGGCGACCATAGGACTGAAGATTGCTCTGCGCCATTTTGGAGAATATCGAAGTAACGACAGTAGTTTGTTTTGCACCCATATCTACCATATCCCTCCCACTTAATGACACACCTCCATTTTGGGAAGATAATTGATTTGTCTTCTCCTGCCTTGAGGGTTGATTCCAAAACCGATGTTGTGGTGCTGAAATACCGGCTCGGGAGTCAGACATCATTCCAGAAGAGGAACTTTGCTGAGGGGAGCTGGATGCTACCAGAGGCTGAGGAGCAGACAACAGAGGAAATCCTTCAGTTGAATCCCCTTTTTTGTTTTGAGTTAAGGGATTTAGCAGGGAAGGTGTTTGTGGTGAATGACCATGTTGATCAGAGTCGCTAAGTTCATCTCTTTCTTTGACTAGAGGGGTAGGCAACTCAGAAGATGAGCTGACTGAATACTTAGCAGCTAACTGTTGGGTACCAAAAGGCATCTGTTGAGTTTGGTGATCTCCTATGGAATAAGGGAAACCAGAGCTCCTGTTGGATTCTCCTAGGATTCCAGGAAATGGTCCTTGATGAGTGGATCGCTGAGGAAAAGACTGATTAGCTGCCCATGGAGCAAACCTCGATTGACTTGTTCCTCCTTTTTCAGGGGCAGTATGATATGAATTTAATGGCTGCAAAGAATTCCGAGAAACGTGGACGTTATCAGGTAAGGGAGCTAGTTGAGATGGAGGTGCTAGCTGTAGTCTAAATCCCTGAGAAGCAGATGATTGACTATGCTGAAATTGACCACCATACTCTGCAGTGGTCTTCGCTTCTGGAATCCTGGAAATATTTGTTTCCGAGGAATTCTCTGGCGACTGGTCCACCTTGTGAAGAAGCTCAAGCATAGTCTGCCTGCAAAGGAAAAAAGTGTTAGAAAGGCAATTGCAAAGCACGAATTGCAAGCAATTAGGGGATACGAGCTATTTTATGACTACAGTACGGAAAAACATATTGATAAGAAATTATAACAACATAGAGTTTATGGTGACATAGTTCAGTAACTCTGTCATAAAGTATGTATCAGTAGGTTACACTACCTAAATAAATTAACAGACGCGATCAAATGGTGAATAATGACGTAAAAACATAATTAAGAAAACCTTCAACCCAAAGTACCTATCAACACCTCTGTCGGCTGAAGCAGATGTACTAGGTGAATTTTCTGAACCCATGCCTCTAAAAGCCTCATTTGTGCAATTCAACTTGTTTTGTGAAGCAGGTCCCTACCATAAAAAGCCCAAAGGATGTTCAGAGGGATTCAAATCTCTAACAGAACGCATAATCATGTAGCAAAGGATAAAACTTTACCACATCAATTCGCATGTTCATAGCCGGCTGACCAAGAGACTCTGGCTGCCCAAAATACCCTTGGTGTCCTGCAGAAACCTGGTCCAGTGTGGATGACACATTTGAAACTTTTTCTTGACAAGTCTCACTAGTGACATCAATATTCCCCATGGGATGATATTGAAATTTGCGACTTATTGATGGCCTACTACCGACATGACCAGATTCTGTGTTTTTTCCATCAGGCAACATAGACAAATCACGGGCATTTACCATATCATTTGATCCAGCATGATTACTCGCATATGAGTCATGAATCTGACTGCCGTCTCTAGATATTAGTTGTGGGATAGCCTTCTCCACATGCTGTTGGATATTTTCCTGACCATCCCTAGAAGAACTAGCATTATGTCCTACACCGGCATTGCCCAATCCATAGCTTACCCTCTGCATTTGTAGATTTTGTGTAAAATGATTCTTCTGTTCGACTGGAGCAGGATAATTTGGATGAGAAGCAGTTTTCCAGATACCAAATCTATCTTCAATGCCCACATTCTTTTGAATAGAACACGAAATATTCTGTTCATCAATACCAGAACCTGAAGAATGAAAAATATTTCCAGCCATGTGACTAAGTTGAGCCACTGGCTTCTCCAGTAGACCATGATCTGAAACTTGATTTCCCTTGCCAGGCAAATGTCGAGCAGCTGCCCTAGTGGAATCACTGTCCAGTCTCTCCCTTGGTGCATTCGAAGCCTTGACACTCATATCATTGGCCCTATTACCACTATGAGGGTTCACATACGAACCAGTATTGTTGTTAGCCCATCCATGTGCGCCTGCCTCATCACTGGATGTTTCTGCTACAGCAGACTGCATAAGAGCACTCCAACTCCCACTTTGCAAAGAGGGGCACGCATCAAAAAGGTCAGAACTACTGGACATGAGATTTCCTGCCAAACTCATATCAGTGCTGCTTCCAAATGCTTCCCACAAATTGTCATCCGAACCAAACAGAATCTTTTCTTCTGTTGGATCTAACGTTGTCGACTTCTGCGATGCATTTATATTTTCAGGCACTTTCATAACAGATTTTTCTGATAGACCAGATCCCTCCATCTGACCGAACTTTTCCTGGGTTAAATTGTTCCTATCACGGGAATCATCTTCCTGTACACTTTCAAGATTGGGCCTGTTATATGAACCTGGAGCTGATGTATGGGAGAACAACAGTTTTTCCTGGTATGTGGATCTAGGGGGAATATGAGTATTTTGTACATCAACTTGATTCAGAATTGAAGTTGGCTGATTGGTAAGAGCGGAACTCCTGTTTGTGGAACCATGTTGTGCAGCTAATCTGTTCATCTGAACGGAAGAAAAGGCATTTTCAGATACATTTGTCCCACTAACAGGCATACCGTACAAGGAAGGTTGAAATTGTTGTGCCAATAAGTTCGCCTGTCCGTGCTCAGGGTTAATATGCCCAGTGGATGAACCTTGAACAACTGGTGACATACCACTATGCATCCAGTTAGTATTTCTTGTCATAAGATCAGGCTGCCAACCATTATTAGACGCATCCTGAAGAGGGATGCCATTAATCAATGTATGCGACTGATTATCACTTGCGCGGCTTCCACTGACTGCAACTGAATTCAACGAGTTGAGCTGCCTGGCCTCTAGCTGTTGCTTTTGAAGGTTTTGTTGCATTTGATATTCATGCATTTGCTTAACCATAACTTGCTGCTTCAGTAGTTGCATATCATTAAATGTCATTTGCTGCCTTGGAAAAGGCTGGAGCATGCCAGGGTGCTGTGTGTTTAATTGTTGTTGGCCACCAAAGAAATCATAATTAACCGGAGAGTCTCCAATCTCAAACCTCAACGGAATCTTATGAAGGTCTGGAGTCAATCCTCTCGCTGATAACCTATCCCTACTAGATTCTACATCCACTCCCAAAAAGTTCGCCTCATTCGGCATTGTCTGCAACGCTAGATTCCCATGCATGTATCCATTTGTGATTTGCTGGTGTTCTTGCAATAAACTTCTCGAATACTCGGACCTTACAGGCTGCTGAGTAAAACTCAAACCATGCTGTGAGTTTGAAGACTGACTTCTCTCAGGATCAACTGAAATAAGCAAGAAACCTACGTTAAAAAGCTAACAATATATGTAGCTATGATTGAAACATATATGTAGAGTATCAATTGGGAAACTCCCAGTCATTAAGAGACAAAATCCATACCAGATTGCTGTGTGTTATAACTCTTCAGATTGGCGACAAGGGAAGTGTCTATCTGCTTCTGGTTACTAACAAGACCATTACTAAAATTGGACCAGCCTTCGTCAAGAACCTGAGACTGATGCTGGTTTTGCGGTACGCCTTCCTGTCCAAAGAAATTGTGGATCTTCTCCCCTAATTCGTTTCCAGGCATAGATTCGGCTCCTATAATTATTTTTAAATATTTGGACTTCAAAAAGAAACAGAACCGAGTTCAAAATTGTGCCTCCTTTGATCTATAGTTGAATGTGTAAGTTATTAGAACATTTAAACACCTTTCATGAGCTACTTCCAACTTGCATGCTCTGAATACTCATAGATATTCCTGAGGAAGAAACACAACAGACCCTGCAAATTAATGTTGAACCGAAAAAGTGAAACAATAAAAGTAGATACAATTGGTTTTACTAAGCTAAAATCATTGTTTCTGCGTACTGAGAAACAAAACAACATTCAATGAAAACCATCGGGCAGGATCATTTTGGGTTTCGGGAAGCTAAAGGAACCTATAGACCAGCAAAGCAAGGCTCTAAACTCGAGAATCGATGCAACATCTTCAGGTTACAATAAAACCTGAATCAGCATTGTTCACTTAAATGGAAAAGCGTCAACTGGTTTCTAAGGTCCACTAAACTAAGACCTAAGTTCCAGTCAAGTTCTGAAGCTATAACAAACTCAATATGCACCGAATCCAGTGAACTTGAGCTCATCTGCAGTGAATGTCATCAAGCTCCTTAAACAATAACCAGCTGAAATTCTCTTTTTCCATTAAAAACCTTCTATGGCATCTGAAAGTTAAGCTAATTTTGAAAAATTCCAAAATATCTCGGAAATCTCGCGAGCCACTCGAGATCAAAAGTTGCCACAACACAATTTGTATCCCAAATCGAAGCTCTGGCAAACATGAACATGACTATAACCAAGAATCCAACCTCAAACAAGAGACTTTAGACTTCACGTCTAACGACACGCACTCAGAATTGGGTATAAATGATTTCCTTGGCGACAGATTAAAACAAAATTAGGGTTTCCTGCTAACGAATTAGAGAAATGAACTTACACATATGTAAAGTTTAGGCGCCCAACAAATTGAAGCCTGAAAAGCTTTCTTCTTCGACCTCAATTCCGAAGAATATGTTAGGGTTTTGAATTCAAGAATATTTAACGAGAGAGTGCAGAGAGAAGAGAGACAGATAAAGTGATCAAAAGCACTGCCAAATTTTCCAACGCCGGGCAATCGAGCTAAACCGAGCTTCGGGTCCGGAAGCAAATCACAGCCTCGGCTCCGAAGCAAATGGCTCGCAAATCGAAAACTCTTTCGAAGGCAGAGGTTTAGGCGAAGAGTTGTTGAAATGTAGGCCAGTCTGAGGACTCTAATAACCAAGCCTAACTAAACGTCAATACGACACCGTACTGGTGCGTTTCGACATAAAATTTAACATTCACTCTAAATTTTATCCCGTATAAAGAAAAAAAAAAAGAAATAATTGCTTAAATAGAACAAAAGTATGCTCTAATTACGGAAACAGTTTTTTTCTTAAAAAACAAAGAGTAAAGTGTGTAATTACGATTACACCCTTGAAACAAAAACATTATTTTCTTCTTCTTCTTTCTTCTTCTCTGGTTAAACATTTCACAAAAGAAACCTAACTGTCGTTTTCCTCTCTTTCTTTTCTTCGTCGTTTTACTCATCTTCTTCGTTATCTTACTCATTGTCGACGTCGTCTTCTTTGCGGCGATATTTGGGTTTGTCGATTTGGCGACATTTGGGTTTTTTTTCTTCATCTTGTTCTTGTATATATGTCAAGTAGAATTCTTCCCGGGTCTGAACCAATGTGATATAGTTCGTAAATAGTTGTGAGGGTTTTGATTTAGAGAGTTAAGGTGACGTGTGGTAGAGATAGGCTTAGTCTAGTAAGTTAGTTTGACGTTTGGTAGAGTTAGTCTGACGTTTGGTGAAGTTAGTTTGACGTTTGGTAGAGTTAGTCTGACGTTTAGTAGAGGTATAGTTGGATTCCGTGTAGTTGAGTTAGGGTGAAGTGTAGCAGAGATAAGTTAAGTGTAATAGGGTTAGTCTAACGTTTGGTAGAGGTAGGTTGTAGTGTGGTAGAGTTGGATTCCGTGTAGTAGAGTTAGGATAAAGTGTAGTAAATATAGGCTAAGTGTAATAGAGTTAGTCTGACGTTTGGTAGAGGTAGGTTGTAGTGTAGTGGAGTTGGCTTCCGTGTAGTAGAGTTGATAGAGTTATGTTTGGTAGAGTTAAAGTGAAGTGTAGTAGAGTTGGATTGAGGATTACGATGATTTTCGTGAAGATATGTTGTAGTATAGTAGAGTCTATTTGCGTATAGTGGAGTTGGGTTTTTAATGTTTATCGTTTGTTTTCATCTTTAGATATGGTTGAGAAGAAGTACATGGAAAAGCTTTTCAGACACAGTCTTCCGTTGATGAAGAACCGAAGCATTAACCATTATTGCAATCTTAAAAACATTAGTAATATGATCAAGGGTATTAGTGAGGATGCATACGTAGACATAAAGCAGAACTTTTGGGTTTTTCTAGATTTACACATTTAGTTTCTTAAATAATTTAACAATATATATTTACAAATTGGGGAAACAGTCATTTAAATACCAAACTTATGCATTTTTCTGAATTAATTGCAAACTATTTCTCTCTCCAAAAAATACCAAACTTTTCGTTGACTTTGCTAACTCGTGCTTACTGTTAGTCAACTTTAACCGGCTGTTAACCACCGTCAAATGTCACGTAAACATGATTAAATAAAACGCTACGTTTTGCCCAATTTGATACAAGACTCATCGTTTGGATCAATTTGGGAATTAAGAACCCTAAAATCAAAATCGAATTGGGAATTTTTTGAATCTCTTCACTTCTCTCAATCTCGCTTTCTAATCTTCTCTTCTCTATCGTTTGCTCTCTAGTCTTCTAATTTGATTTGTTACTAGGACCATCTCTTTAAATGGTGTGAAGATTCCGTACTTGAGGAAGTGAAAGAATTGATTCCACAAATTTTGAAACATTGGACATGAAGTTGAAAAGATAAAAAGTGAGATGGAAGTTGTGAATGATGAAATTTATGAAATGCACAAAGATACTCTGGAATTATTAGTGTCTCGTTTTGTCCAAGTTGTGTTTTGATACTATTAATGTCTCGTTTAAGTCCAAATAGGCCATTGAGATGATAATGTTTAAGTCAAAAGAAGCCTTGAGTTTGAGAAAAACAAGCAATAATAGAGTCTAAGAAAAAAAGCAATCATTACAAAGAAACACAAAGACTAAGAATCCAAAAGAAAGAAACATGAGTTTAAGAAAACGAGTTCAAATGAAACGTACAAAATAGACTTGTGATCCAGCTTGTGATATTCCACCTTGTGATCCACCAACTTGTGATATTCCACCTTGTGATCCACTAACTTGTGGCCTTCGTTGGACGTCTCCGCGGTCTTATAGGGGTATTGTCGGTTGTTTGTGTTGGATGCGAACATGTTGCCTTGTTGTGGCCTTCTTCGTGACACTTTGAACACGTCATAATACGATTTTTTTCGAGTCTACTTACTCTTGTTAGCTTGTGATTCATTATTTCCTTTACGCCTAACGTAGTTACTCGGGGTGGTAACACAAGTAACCTATTCATCCTTGGCTATAACTTCATTCCTTGAACAGGCTTAATCTCATTCTCATATGGTTTTTGCCAAACCAAAGTCTTAAAGTAGTCTGAAACATAATCATCAACCTTCTGTTTCTGGCAACAATAACATATGCAATATGTTCACATGGTATCCCATTCAGCTGCCATTTTCCACAGCCACAAATCCTTAACCTCATCTCTACTCGATAAGAACAACGATGCATATCAACTTCATGCATATCACCGGTTGACATAAACCTAACACACTCTCTAGATTTCTCTATGGATAATTTTAACTGCTTATGAGTGTTCTTTGTGTATCGAGATAGTAATTTCTGAGACATAATAAACCTCTTAGCGTTACACACCATACATTGTTTCCTAATGTCTTCTAACATCTCTAGTAACGATTTCCTTCTAGCCTCACGAATAATCCTATTGAATGACTCACTCAGGTTATTCAAATTATCATTGCAATAACTACCAACCTTGAAGAATGCCCGAGACCGTGTTTCAGGTTTTTGCTTCAGTAGTGAATTGTACGCTCTTTGGCTACATTGTCTCAGTGCTTCTAAGTTGTCAAAGTATTCTCCTGTAGTGTAACTCCTAGCAGTTTTCCAAAATAAGTTCTCCAACTCCATGTCATGAAAGTCTCATTTCCAGTTCGCGAGAATGTGTCTAGCACACATTCTGTGCTCGGCTCGTAGTAGCTGATTTTGTGCAGATTTTACTAATCCCTACACAAACAAAAATGAGAAATACAAGCAAGTAATCAGAAATACGAAAGACAATCATATACAAAGACATAAACATAATGGTACTGCCTTTTACCAATACCTTTTGTTTGTCGGATATTATGTGTAATCATCACCATCACCGAGTGCTAAATTTATTTTCAAGTGATGCATGAACCAGTCCCAGTTCGCCTCGTTCTCAATCTCGACAACAACCCAAGCTATTGAGACA
This sequence comes from Lepidium sativum, assembly GCA_023374145.1. NCBI lineage: Eukaryota > Viridiplantae > Streptophyta > Magnoliopsida > Brassicales > Brassicaceae > Lepidium > Lepidium sativum. The sequence continues at coordinate 23,456 of JAKUCM010004930.1, forward strand.
ATCTGATTATCATCATCACACCCAATCGTAGCTAACAACTACCCTTTAACATCCCATTTTAGGAATGCACCATCTACTCCTATGATGTGTCTGCAATAACTCTTCCATGATACTCATTGGGCATCAAAGCACAAATATATCCGATGAAACCGTTGCAAGATTCCTAGAGTTTGGTCTAGAATGATTTCAATATCCACGATAGAACCCATGTTTTTCTTGTGAATCTCAGCTTCATAATCCCAAATGCGAGCAAACTGAGTTTCGTGAATTTTTCTTCATCGCTTTCATGACTTTTGTCTTAGCTTTCCGACATTGCTCATATGTGATGTGCATATTGTACAATCGTTTGAGTCCAACTGCCATTCTACTGCAGTGAACTTCAGTTTCACACGCAATATCTCTTCATATACGTTTGCAATGGCCGAACTCTTCAACAATTTTGAGTGACCAGAACGAGTACATGTGTGTCTATTATCATATACCTTAACTTGTAGCTTGTGCTTACTCCGTTCATATGAACAATATATTCTCCAGGGACAACCATCATCTTTGACAGAACAAACAACACCAAACCTCTTTCTAGATGAAATGTAGAGCTTCACATCAAAACGAAATTTCAGAGTATAGCTCAACAAAGCTCTTTTGAATTCCGCTGCATATCCAAATGTCTTCCCAAACATAAGAATTTTTCATTTCTCCTCGTCTTCGTTACCCCAAGTTTCAGTTACGCCTTCTTTGCTTCATCATTTGAATTTAAATCATTGTCGGGAATGATATCATCTCGCCAAATTTCATCTCCAGAATCATTGTCTTCTTCTTTTTCATCCTCTATATCCTCATTTGAAGCAGTCCTTCCAAAATGTGTAGCGAGTTCATAACTAGCATTCTCTTCAATATGTATCACATCTTCTTCATCGTCTGTCTCATTTATTCCTTCTGCCTCGTCTTTATGATCAGACTCGGCTTCAGAAGCTTCTTCTCCTTCAGTCTTCCTACATTGAGAACCACTTTCCATTCGTCAAATTTCACTCGTTATCTTTCTGGCTTCACTCTTCCTACGAGACATCTGAAATTCGCCTAGCTACACTCTTCACAACAAATTTTCGAAGAAAGAAATGCAAATTTGAAGAGAAGCAAAGAGAGAAGTCGAGAGAAACGAAATTCCCAAATCGATTTTGATTTTAGGGTTCTTAATTCCCAAATTGATCAAAACGCTGAGTTTTGTATCAAATTGGGCAAAACGCAACATTTTATTTAAACTCGTTTACACGACGATTAACGGTAGTTAACGGCTGGTTAAAGTTGACTAACAGTAAGCACAAATTAGCAAAGTCAACGAAAAGTTTGATATTGCTTTGGAGAGATAGATAGTTTTCTATTATTCGGCAAAAATGTGTAAGTTCGGTATTTAAATGACCGTTTTACCTTTACAAATTTAAATATCATTTAATATTTTCAATTTGATAAAATTACTTTTATACAAATAACAGACCAGAATTACTAACCCCAGGTGGATATATACTCATTTTTCAAATGAGATATATAATCATTTTGTATGCCATAAACCTGTCTAGTGGTTGAGTTACGGTTTTTAGACACCATAGTTCGAATCTTAGGGTTTGATTGTTGAGTATAAGGCGGGGCATATTTGCTGATGTGGTGCGTATTGTCCGCATGTGCTATCAATCATGCTACATAATAGTTAAAAGGTTTTTTTTATTTGGTAAAAACAAAACCAAAAAATCGAATTCTTTTTGTAACAAAGGCAAAATGTAATAACGCCTTTTACAAATGAATGCAGAGAAGAAGTAGTGGTTTTGGTAAAAACTTCTTTCTAATAGTACAAAGCAGATGTTTTGGCTCGCCGAGTCAGATAATTTTTCCATGATCAGTGATCCAATTTCTTTGATTGTTCTCTTTGTCTTATTATGTCATTGTAAAAAAATATATATATAACTATTGTAATAGTATATATACTTTTCACTAATTTTTATTGATATGTACATTCTATATTCATATTAATTTGATTTCTATTTTTATATATATATATATATATTATGTATTAAGTTACATCAATACATATATATTAAACACATAAAAGTATTTTGATTTAAATTAAATAGCTTGAAGATTAAAATAACTTTATAATCATATTTTTTTATGTTCTAGAATATTAAATAACTATAATTTTAAAAAATAAAGTATCCTACAAGATAAAACTTATATATATATATATAAGTTATGATAATATTACTATTATATATTTTAATATAATATTATATATAATAAAATCGCTCCACATATATTTTCATCAATCATATATTTTTATATCAGTTTTTTTTGTCAAAACCATACATATATTGCATCGCACTTGTACCGCATCATGCTTTGTTTCGCGTATAATTAAGAATTAAACCCTTATAATTTCTATTGTGGAGTAAGTGGTCTTAAACTTTGACAAAAAAAAAATCATTTTATATTACTTCTGTTTTTAAATTATCGTTTAAAATTTTTTTAATCTCTGTTTTAAATCTAAAAGTTGTATATTTTTATTAAAGTTTTTACATAATTGATTCTAACCTTTTTGGTAACTATTTGTAGACGAGCCCACAATGTACATTTGTGTCACTTCTAGCTCCATTCTCCAATAAACGAAGAATTAATGCGACAAGCATTAACTACTGCAAAGGAATAATCCTCAAACCAGTATCGCCTAGATTATATTAATAGAATAATGGTTTGGTTTGGGATCAATAAAATCTGGAAGGTAGAGAAGAAATGATAGAACAGCTAGGGTCTATGAATAGAAGAATCCAAACCGTTCAGTTTAAAAGTACAAAACAGTATTTTAAAAGTCATTGACAGTATTTTAAAAGTACAAAAATATTATTATTTTTATACAAATTTATTTTTTATTTAAATTTTATTTATTTTAACTAAATCGTTCAATCAAAATCAAAAATATATCAAGAAACTTAATAAAAACCCTCTCTAAAACTATTTCCAAAGGTGGCTCTTAACAAGAGCTTTTAACATTAAAAAATAAAAAAAATTATAAACATAAGAGAGAAAAGATATCAGGGTTTTTAAACAAGATAATTAAGAACTTATGATTCTTAAATAAGAGACTCATTACACATGTCATCTTTTTATTATACATAAATTTTTAAAAATAAAAATTTAAATAAAAATTAAATTATAACAAAAATATTTTAGTTTTTTATTGGTTAGAAACTCTTAATAGACTCTAAACCATGGAAGTGTCTAAAATCTCTCTTTTAAAAATCTTCTAATTTCTTTTTTCTATTTTTCTAATTTTTTTTCTTTTTTTTATTGTTAAAAAACCCGAGCATATGTGCTCTTATTTCCAAGTTTTTTTTTTTGTCAATATTGGACCACAAATAACCGGTCCATTAGCCAAGTTCTTGCAAATGCAAGTGGGGGGACTCGATCTCAGGATATGCAAGTGCGCATGCCTCTTGTGGACTTACCACCTGCCACTAGGCTAAATTCCACTTGCTTATTTCCAAGTTTATCTAGTTAAATTTATACCATAATGTTATAGTTCAAAGAAGAAACTTTATTCCTAGATTCCAAATAAGGTAAAATATCATCCAACAACAGCAAAATGGTCACGAACATGAACATTTTGTGTTATTTGCTAGATTTAGGATAATTAAACACAAGACAGAAGATATTTAGGATAATCAAACACAAGACAGAAGAGAGAACCATACATCAACAGTTCAACAACATAGAAACATATAAACCCTAAAACATGAACCTAATTAGGACTTTACTAGGATAAAAAGTCAAAACTCACACACATTAAAAACCAAATCCAAAACTTGAGCATTTAAGATATTTACTCGGATTTGGTTCAGTGTCTGAGTCTTTTCTTTCTGTCCTATAGTTCCACTTTTACCATTACATTCACCGGTTTTATTCATTACTCTAGACACATATATAACGTGATCTGAAAAGACTAATCCGAAACCATTGGTTCGCTGCATTTACCAACCATAGTTGTTTGCACTATATTCTGTAGTCCGGTACGAGCTGGGCTGAAGCATACCGCACTGTACTCCTCAACCGGATATATCATTTGCTCGAAATGGCTAACCAGCTTATCTTTTCCCTACACAATACATATATAAGTTTCATTAAGATCCATATAAGAAAACAATAAGTATACATAAGTAGAGGAAGGAGTAGAGACTAGCCTGAATCCTAGCAGTAGTGATTTCAAGTATTTTCCTTGATCCAAAACGACACCATTGCTTGTTGTTGCAAGCAGCCTTAAACTTAATCACTGCTTTTGCATTTGTGAAGTTCACAAAAGCAAACCCTTTGTTCATTTTAGTCCTGTATTCAATTTGGTACCATTCATCTATTTAACTTTATGATTTGACTAGTGACAAACTGGAAATTTAATGCTACAAATCCGTTGATGCAAAAGTAATATTTTCAATCGCAAAACTTTTATACTATAGTTCTTTTAAGTCTTGACATCATCATAATGATGATTATAGATTATCATTTCCAGGATTTATGTAGCACCATTTATTTCTTCCAGATTTATGTAGCAACATTTATTTGTTCCTCTATCTAACATGCACAGACATAACGATAAAGACGATGATAAATATAAACGAATAATGGTAAAAAAACTTACTTAAAGTCGATTGGAATATATAGGAAATCATAAGCTGAGATTAGAGACTCTTCATCTTTCTGAATTTTGTTTGCTTCTTCACAATGCTTATCCATGAACTCAATCATCATCTCTCTCCTACAAAAATTGTAATATTTAGCTTCCATATATGTGCTTCAAGTTGTGTTCGAATTCTTTTGATGAAAAAACGATAAATCTTGTGATGATCAAAACCCAAATATATAGCTAATCAGTTGAATCTCTTCATAAAAACCAACATAAAAGTTAAATCATATCACAACTTATTCGAAGGCTTAAAACAAAACATATATTTGTGATTGTAACGAAGAAAATATGGAATATATACGCACTTGTATCGATTCGGTATGTTTCGAAGCATAAGGGTTGTGATCTGATCATCGTTAGATTCAACTCCAAGCTTCATATTTCTCCTGAAAGTCATCTTCTTACCTCGTCCGTAAGCACTCCGACCAAAAACACTTCTAGTTGGTGGATAAGACAGCTCTTCCCTAGGGTTTGGTGAGTTAAGAAGAGGAGGATGATCAGACAGCGCTTGAATAGTGTTTGGAGAGTGAAGAAAAAGATGATCAGACAGCTGTTGGTTAGGGTTTGGAGAGTGAAGAAGAGGAGGCTCTTGTCTAAAGTCGAACCATTTAGGGTTAGGGTTAGGGTTAAAGAACCAAACAGGGTAATAAACCCAGAGAGTTGGAGGAGGAGGAGGAGGAGGAGGAGGAGGAGGAGGAGGAGGAGGAGGAGGAGGAGGAGGAGGGAGATTAGAGTTAGAGAGAAAGTAAATCGGAGGTAGGGCTGAGTTATGAGGAGTGAAATAGTGAAATGATGGATTTGGAGCTTCTTGTCTCGCAACAACGACGGCTCCGTCGTTTTTTTCCCGGTGGTTGATCATCGGAGGTGATGATGGAGGTTGGAGAAGAAGACATTGGAGCTCTGTGTGTTTGTTCTTGGAGAAAAAAAGGAATGTCTTTTGTTATTGTTGTTTAGTATGTTTAATTCTTATATATATAAAGACAGATTTGATAGTGTATCAGAGAAGCAAATCCGACGGCAAATGTCTAATCTTTCGTTTTGTCAGTAATTATTAACCGTTGGATTGTCATCTCTCTTACCTCTTGCAAAGCTCGAGATTCGTGAAGAGGATATTTCTCCTTGATCAAACTTATTTCTTTTAGGTCTTGAAATGGAAATACAAATTTCAATATTCATTATGTAATATATATGTATATGTGTACTAGATTGCCAAATCTTTTTGTTGTTTAGTTGTACTTGAGTGGAAATCTAAGACTAGGATGATGACATATTACAGGAATATAACTGATCTGGTTGTTAAAAGATATGATGTTTTCTTGACAATGAAATGTAAGAAATCTGATTTATTCTTTTTTAGGTAATCCAAGATTGATCTCATATGTCTATTTAAATTAGTGTAACACGGCATTGTTTATTTTGTATGCAACTATTTAGAATTTGATTTTTGGTATTTTGAAAATTTGTAAAGTGACTACACTATTGAGTTATCTGTTCTCGGTCTTGATTATTCAGTTAAGTAGATAATTTTTCTTTTTGTTAATTTTTTTCTAATAAAATCAATGAAAGGAATACAAGATAATTGAAAATACAACATAAGAATGAAAAATAACAATTAAAGAAAAGAATAAAACATAAACTAAGTGAAGTAACATAAAGGATAAAACATAATCTGATTTTTTATTTTTAGCCAATACAAGACTGATCTCATATGTCTATTTATTACCAAACAAATTACTCTGAGACGGCAGAGTTCATATTGTCAACAATCACTTGGACCATTAATTTGTGTTTTCAAACATGTTTTTACTTATGGCGACCTATTTATTGTTCATATTTTGGTTTATACTGTGTGTTCCAATATAAGATACTAGTGACCTAAAACTGTGATGTATTATTTTATACCAAAAATTAATTTGTTGGATTATTTGGATAGGACATTGAGTGTACATTTATTTATGCTAAAATACGTATATATATATTTGTCTTTACCCATACATCTCTTTCTAAATATAAATTAACTGTAGTAATAACAAGGGTGATTTAGCTGTATATACACAAATTTTGGGAAAATTAGTTTTAAAGCATGGTTTTTGAAAAAGTCTCTTTCATCGTATACAATATAAGCTACAAAACTACCCTTATAAACATTTAATATGAATTAGTAAAATAATGTTAGTTTTGATAAAATACTAAGAGAGCATAGACATTTAAATACTATAGCAAATTGGAAAGATATAGACACAAATAATTTAAATATTTAAAAAATGATTTGGTAGCAAGGATATATAGAGATATGTAAAACTGTGTTAACACAATGATACATAAAGATAAATGTTTATATTATATGATAGCTGGTTAGGCACAATATTGTGTACGTATGAATTGGTACCAAAAAATTATGATAAATGTTTACATGATTTGATAAACTGTTAAAAGCTCAATTACATATAAATAGGTTATTAGACAATTTAGGAATAAGGGGTAGGATGGAAATTTGGTGAATATAATATGATTTGTTATGCGTTTAAATGATTTGTTAAATTGTACATAAATATGTAATATATGTAGAGGTTCTAAGAAAATTGTAAATAAGATAAAAAATTTCCAATATAACAAGAATAAAATGGACTTACTAATCATATTTTAGATTAAGTGTAACTATGCAAATAGTTCGTTATGATTATAGAGGATGAATAACATTTATAAGCTACATGTCTAACTAACAAGTTATTGGTGTAATTAATTATATACATATATAATCGGTATGTGTAACAACACAACTTTTGGCGTTGAAGAGAATGACTATAGATCTGAAACCCACTAGCATATAAAAAAATTAATTGCTGATTGGGAGGGATAAAACTTAATTCTAAAAGAAAAAATATCTGACAAGAGATAGAGATAGATTATATCATATTACATAAGTATATAGGGGTATAAGAGTGATAAATTTACTACAATAGCCTAAAAGAGAGAAATATAAAATACCTAATTAATAGAAAACTCATGTACATCAACCCAAATTTCCCTAATGATAATTCTAACACTTTTAGCTAAAATTATTAAATTAAGCTTGCAACATAGCAACCAATTTTTACATAATTAGTTGGTTGTGAATCACATCTCTATTTGACTATTTTTACCTTTATAACATGCATTCTTCCAAACTTTATAACATAATTAGTTTTACTCATAATAATTCTTTCTTTAAACTAACCAACTAAAATTTTATAAATATTGTCAAATCCAAAAATGTGGTTATCATTAATAATGTATAATGTGATGTATTGTCAAAATAAAATACATTAATAGTATGATCTATTCACAATTTATTAAAAATATACTTAAATTAATGAGTAGATGATTCAAATCTCTTTTAAAAGTTTCCAAAAGTTGTATATATATATATAGAAGTATGTCTCATTATAATTGACTATGTTATAAATTTAGAAACCTAAATCCCTTCCACAAAAGTCAAAGATTAATTTCTCCGATCTGAATTACGGTTGGTTAAATTGGTACAATAAACCGTGTTTAAATTAAATTTATTTGTAATTCGAATTAAACTGAAGATGACCAATTACTGATCTGATTAAACTAACCCTTACCCAGTTAAAATAAAACTCGATTAAAAACTAAACCTCTCTTCTCTCATTTTAAAAAAAAATCGTAAAAAAAGAAATTGAAGAACCTAACCCCTAAGTGTTTCTTCTCGAACAATTCTCATCCTCTCCAATGGCTTCCTTGTTCCTCTTCTCACTTTACGTTACACACTCCTTCTATTTCTCTATGCACAGGCTCTTCTTCAAGGGTGTAACAAGATTATCCAATTATCAGACCAAAAATCAATTACCTCTATCTTTTTTCTCTCTCATCTTTATTCTCTTCATCTCACCGTCTTTCACCTTATCTTCTCTCTTAAATCTTCTTCTTCATCCTTGTTTCTTCTAATCTTCTTATCCTCTCTGTTAAATTACTGAAATTAAAAATGTTTTGGTCGGGTTATTGGAGGCGGGTCAGATGCAGATAAATACCCGCACCCAGTGAAAAATGTGAGGCGGGTCGAGTTAGTTGAAGAAATCAGATGATGGTTCAGTTTACTTTAACACAAAACTAATCTAGTGTTATAAATTAAAAACATCAATGATTTCTCAATCAATCACATGTCAGTCTCTGAATAATAAGAACATAAGCAGAAGTATACATTTAGGATCCATGGCTTATGATCTAGATTTGGCAATGACTCTTCCACAACAAACCCATAATAACTTGATGTCTCTGTTGAAGGGATGCAGAGAACGACTCTGTATTTCTTATTAGGGTTGTTAAGGGGACCATAACTAACTATTTATATAGAAACAATTTCTAATTCAGCCATGCATTAAATTAGAAATTGCTGAAGTATCTTCATACTTTTAACTCTTTTAAATAATGACCCTAACACGTTAATCATACATGTTTGACCCCAAAATAACTCTTACAATCTACCACTGGGTCAAATATGTATTTCGAAGATGTGATAGACTTTATGACCTCAGTATCGTCATTATATAGTCGAGTATAAACAATCTCGCCTATTAACTATACCAACATAGGATCACATCGGTATTTGTTGTAATAAAAACGACAAAACCTTCCATGGTCACTAAAATCAATATAGTCAAATGACATAGATCAATTACCGAAAGATGGTCCTATCTTAGTGAGATCCTTTAACTTTATTGTACAACTGAAACAAACTAAATACTTTATTTCTGATCAGAAAATGAAATGTGCATATACACAACAAAAAATATAAAAACTCAAATGAAAACTCCCACTAAACCAAATGATCCTCAAACATTGAAACACCCATGCGATATGCTCATGAAAGACCTTTGGTGGGATACGTTTTGTAAGAGGATCTGCAATCATGGAGTTTGTCCCTAAGTGTTTAATGGAAATCTCTCCATTTTGTGCCCTCTCCTGAACAACGAAAAACTTAAATCTCGATAAATTTGGACTTTGTAGCACTCATGTTTTTATTGGAGTACAATACAACTGATTTATTGTCATAATATAAGTTTAGTGGTCTTTCAATTACCTCAACAATTCGCAGCTTAGTGACAAAATTTCTTAGCCAAAGTCCCTGATTGGATGCCTAAAAATTGCTACAAATTCTGTCGCCATTGTGGAGGAAGCTACAAGTGATTGTTTCACACTATGCCAAGCAATAGTTCCACCACCCAACAAATAAACATAGCCTGAAGTGTACTTTCTACTATCTTGACATCCAACAAAATCAGAATCAGAACATCCAATAATCTCTAAGTTATCTGATCCCCGGTATGTGAGCATATAGTATTTTGTTCTCTACAGGTACCTTATAACCCTTTTGGCTGCTTTCCAATGGTTCATACCTGGATTACTTAAGTATATGCCTAAAACTCCAACAATGTACGCTAAATCCGAACGCGTACATACTTGAGCATACATTAGGATTCCTATTGCTGAAGGATAAGGAATCTTCTACATCTCTTGAATTTCTAAATTTCCTTTAGGGCACTGTTTGAGACAAAATTTATCTCCCTTAGAGATCGGGGTATCTCTTAGTTTGCAATCCTGCATGCCAAATCTCGTTAATACTTTATCGATATAGGCCCTTTGTGATAACCCTAGAATACCCCGAGTTCGATCTCGATGAATCTGGATTCCTAATACAAAGGATGCTTCACCAAGATCTTTCATCTCAAATTTTTTCTTAAGAAATCTCTTGGTGTCATGCAACATGCATATATCATTAGTGGCCAACAATATGTCATCAACATATAGTACTAGGAACATGCACTTACAACCATTGAACTTGTGATACACACAATCTTCAACCAAATTCACCTCAAAACCAAAAGATGTGATTACCTCATAAAACATGTGGTACCACTAACAAGATGCTTGTTTGAGCCCATGAATGAATTTATTTATCTTACATACCATCTTCTTTGAATCACCTATTACAAAGTTTTCTGGTTGCTCCATATAGATCGTCTCATCAATGTTTTCATTGAGAAACGCTGTCTTGACATCCTAAAAATGTGCAACAAGAGCCATGATTATCCTAAAAGAATCATTTGATGAAACTGGAGAAAAGGTTTCTTTATAGTCAATTCCTTTTTTCTGAGTATAACCTTTATCAACTAGACGTGCCTTATACCTTTCCACATTACCACTTGAGTCCATTTTGTTTTTAAATATCCATTTAAAACCAATGGGTTTCACACCTTCTGGTAATTGGACAATGTCCCAAACATAATTGTCTACCATTAACTGATACTCTTCTTCACTAGCTTTGACCCATTTATCTGATTTGGAAATACATATGGCCTCACGGAAGTTGATAGGATCATCTTTCAATTGGGTTTGATTTTCCTCTTGTTCCATGAGAAATACTATATAATCATCTCGAATAACACTTCTTTTTTCTCTAGTGGATCGCCGCAAAGGCACTTGTTCCTGATGCACTGACATTTGTTCTTGATGCACCGGTTCTTGAGGATCTTGAATTTGACTTTCATTGTCATCTTGATTTAGAGGAAGAGCTTCAATATCAAATCGAGGTGTCAAAATTGCTTTATCAAAAATAGCTATATGAATCGGTCTAGAACCTGAATCCGATTCTTCCTCAAAGATAATGTTTCTAACTTCATTTCTTCCCCTAAATTCATTATCCTCAAAGAATGTGGTTGTTCCCATCTCAAAAATATTCTTTTGTGTGGGATCATAAAACTTATAGCCCGTGATCGCTCACCAATAAAGTAACTGCTCACAGTTCTAGAGTCCAACTTTTTCTCAAATGGCTTATAAGGCCTAGTAAGGCACCCTAATTCGAGATGCCTACGTCTGGATTCGATTCAGTTTGGCCTTGGGCGGACCAAACACTTAGTCAGTTTTTTAGGTTTTTTCTTCACTTAGTCGTTTTCGGGTTTTTGACAGTCTTATAAGCCCAAAACGTATGCATAAACCAACTCAAGAGGTTATAGTACAACAAGTTTGCAAGAATGTTTGAATTTAAATGTATCTAGACCTAGTTTATCCCAGTCTTATTCCATCCGTCCTCTTTCTCGCCTCGGTCTCGCTCCTACTTAGCCACTTTCACGATCTTTGGGTAAATCACCTACAATCACGCAGATTGGGTAAGCAAACAAATTTGCTTAGTGAGTCGATCATTCCATCCCACTAGGCCAAACTAGATATGTATCAAACAATATCACAATCAAGTCAAGAATATCATTATTCATGCCTAGAGTCCAGCATATTCATGCTCAGAGTCCGATCAGATCTGCTGCCTCGGCTACCAGGATTCACATGGATCAGCCAAAACAACCATCATGAACGGAAAACAGTTATATTTCATCCAATCAATGACGCAATCCTAACCCTTCTATGACTTAATCCCACTATTGCCCAAAACAAACCTAGAATCACCTCAACGGTCCCGAAAACTCACCTTTGCCTTAGCCTTTTCTAACACCTCTTGATGCGATTGCCAAATAGGTTACTCGGATCCGGTTTTGATCGCTCTCGATCTATTCTTTCCCTTGCTTGATTCGACAAAAATCGATTTTAGAGTTCTTTCGCAATGAGTTCCGATCATCCTTAGAGATTTTCATGATATTTTTGGGTTGTGACAGTTTTTAGCTCTATTTAAAGGGTTTTGGGTGAGAAACCCTAACCCTAATCCGCCCAGGATGGGCCAAATTCGAGCTCACCTGGATTGGATCAAGTCCAACCCAAAGGACACTTATGTCCCAGACCAACCCATGAACGACCCAACCACTTTCCGCTATCACTCCCTCATTTCGGACACTCAACTTCCCTGTCCGAACACTTCACTTCCTGTCCGAACACCTCACTCCCTGTCCGAACTCACTACCCGTTCGGACACTGTCACTCCCTTGTCCGAATTTCATGGACTTGTTTGAATTTCCCACTACCTTGTTCGAATTTCACGCAACCTGGTCCGAACTTCACGCGGCCTGGTCTGAACTTCACGCTACCTTGTCCGAATTTCACGTGACCTGGTCCGAACTTCACGCGGCCTGCTCCGAATTTCACGTGGCCTTGTCTGAATTGCTTATGGCCTTTTCTGAATGGCACTTGGCCTTGCCCGACCAAAAACCCCCATATTTCCCTTATTTTCCCACACAACTTCCTTTGTCCCTCAAACCCATCCGGAATCACCCGAAGGGTCCGCGGAACGCGGATGTTACACCTAGCTTCAGCTGGACATCCCCATATGTGAAAGTGCTTCGGACTCAGTTTCCTACCAGTCCAAAGCTCATAAGGTGTTTTTTCGGTTGTCTTAGTTGGTACCCCGATTAAGAATGTAAGCTGCAGTCTTTAGTGACTATCCCCAGAGTGACTCATATAAGGTGGAATGATAGATCATACTCCTTACCATGTCTTTAAGAGTGCGGTTATTTCTTTATGATACACTCTTCATGCTGGGAGACCCTGGCATGGTATATTGTGGGACAGTTATGCACTCCTCTAGGTATCTGGCAATTGGTCCTTGACATTGTTCACCTGAACCATCATACCGGCCGTAATATTCTCCACCACGATCAGATCTAACAGACTTTATCCTTCGGTCGAGTTGATTCTCAACTTCAGTCTTAAACTTTTTGAACACGTCTAAAGACTCTGTTTTTCATGAATAAGAAATAAGTATGCATATCGAGAGTAGTCATCTATGAAAGATATAATGTATTGTTGACCGTTCCAAGATGCCGTAGGGAAAAGCCCACAAATTTCTGTATGTAATCAACTCAAGGACTTCATTAACTCTATATGCACCCAATCTCTTATGTTTGGTCTATTTTCCTTTAATGCAAGCCACACATGTATCACTATTTGTGAAGTTAACCGAACTTAATATACCATCTAACACAAGTCGCTCAATTCTATTTCTATAAATATGACCTAAGCGTTTGTGCCATAGAGTTCTTGAACTTGCATTTCGAATTTTTGTTTAGTACTCCTTGATTCAACACTTAAGTTTTAATTATGAGAATCAACAGTGATAAGCATATAAAGATTGTGATTATCCATAAGTGTACCCGTTCCAATTATAACTAAATTTAAAGAAAAAGTAGCTTTTGCATTCCCGATAAGACAAGAATAACCAGATCTGTGTTAATAAGGACCATAAACCAAATTACTTCTAAATGAAACAATCCAAAAAAATCAAATCCAAAAAATGACGAGTACTAAAAAACAATCTAAAATGCGCAATTACCTCCACATCCACCGCAAATCCATTAGCCACATGGATGCATCTTTCAACATCAGTTGGTTTTCGGTAGCTCAGGCAATCCTGCAGTGAAACACTAATGTTAGTAGTTGCTGTTGAATCTAACCACCAAGTGTTTCTAGGTACTTCAACTAAATTCACTTCAGAACAAATTATAGCAAGGAAACTACCATTTTTTACACGCCAAGCGTGATACTTTTGGAAGTCCTTCTTCATGTGTCCAACTTTCTTACAAAAGAAACAGGTATCTGCAACCTTAGTCTGATTCTTCTCAGTTGGACTTTTAGTAGCATCATTCATAACAACCTCAATTTTCCTTCTTTTGCCCTGACCCTTAGTGGTGGTAACCATATGAGCACTTTCAGACTTTTCTTGTTTCATTATATCCTCCTCATTCACACAATACGAAATTAGCTCATTAAGAGACCACTTCTTCTTCTGTGTGTTGTAACAAAAAATATGAGCACTTCCTCCTGAAGCTCAATCTAGAGAGTCTTAAGTTTTGAAACAATGTTAGACATTTCCAAAATGTACTCCCTTATGTTTCCTTTGTTGTGATAGCTCATGGTACTAAAGCGATACAAAAGCGTACTTATTTCTGCTTTATCGCTACTTGTGCATCTCAACAAAGAACTATTTGAGATCTTTGATCGCATCAGTACCTCTAAAGGTTTCTGGAATAGTGTCCAAAATGATCATTAAACCAATTCGATTGGAACGTTCCCATTTCTCGTAAACAACCTTATACTCAGCAGTGCTAGTATATGTAGGAGAAGCGGGTTGTTCCATCCTTAACGCAAGGTCAAGATCCATACACCCCAACATAATCTTAACTTTACTTTTCCATTCATTGTAATTGGAACCATTAATCGTTGGAGTTGAACCTAAGTTTGCAGATACTACAGTAAAATTTGTTGAAAAGAACAATCTTTATTAATAACTAACTACTAAACTGAAATAAAACATTAATAAAATGAACAATTGTACAAACCCATCTCAAGATATCAAGTGCAACATTAATATCAAGTCTTTGGACAGTAATATTAACTGCTAACGGTACTCTTGTTGTAATAATCAAATATTGACAATAATGTATGATGAACAATAACTTATCTTTGGATCGATTTATTGTTCAAAAATTTATTCCAAATAATTGTCACATATTTATCGTCACATGTATGTATATATTTCGGTCAAATATAAACCTACATTTGGGTCGATTTAGTAATCACATGAATATATACATATAACATTTAATATTATTCTTGAATAGATATCTATAAAAGAGGTTACTTTGGAAACATCATGCATCAATCAATCCAATTCAAATACTAAACTTGCACAATCAAAATTATTATTGATCTTGAACTTTAATTGTTATTCTTGTGTAGACATATATTAATTAGTCTCGGGATTCAATATGCAAGAATACCACAGTGGAACGTTGGTAGAAGATAAGGTAAGCTTGAAGTGCAACTTTAGTTCGAATCCCAAAAGAAACGAAACGGGCTTTAGAAATTAACTTATGAACACATGAAAAATGGCCCATTATAAAACTCAGGGTTTTATTAAACCCAGAATTAGCTGAAATTACAAAAATACCCTTTTCTTCAACCTGAGTGGATTTTCAACGAAACCCTAAAAAAAAATTGCAGCCACCATAGCAAAAAAACCAGAATGAAAATTCTTCAAAATTTCAAAAAAATAACCTGACTTTTGAATTAAAAAATTTGACATAAAATTTAGCTCCGAATATAATCTAAAAACTACTCTAAAATTTTTGAAATTTTTTCAAAAAACATAACCTTATGAGTAATTCTACTAGATCCAAAAATTTAATAAACTTTAGGCTTAAATCTAAGATCTAAGCATGTTTATATTTAGAACAAACAACATAAAACCACATATTCCAGAATTTTTTAATCTAGATTAAACTTTAGAATTTCACATATTAATAAATCCGAATTTATTATTAAAATTATCGTGATTATCAAACATAAACTTAACATGGTGCTCTGATACCAATTTTGAAAACACCAATGATTTCTCAATCAATCACATGTCAGTCTCTGAATAATAGAACATAAACGGAAGCATACATTTAGGATTCATGGCTTATGATCTGGATTTGGCAATGGCTCTTCCGCAATAAACCCGAAATAACTTGATGTCTCTGTTGATGTGATGCATAGTACAACTTTATATATCTTATTAGGGTTGTTATGGGGACCATAACCTTCTATTTATATAGAAACAATTTCTAATTCAACCATTCATTAATTTAGAAATTACTTAAGTACCCTCATACTTTTATCTCTTTAAAATAATAACCTTAACACATTAATCATACATGTTTGACCCCACAATAATTCTTACAAGTCTCGGTTAAATTAAATTCAACCACAGTTTAATTCGAAAGGGAGATATTAATTTGCAATATTTTTGGAGAGAATTTAGGTTTCTAAACTTTTCAGAGATTCAATTATAATGAGGTGGTATACTTCTAGATACATCGGGATCGTCGATTTTAAACTAATAAACTCTTTTAAGAACACTTCTATTAAAAGTTTCTAAAAGATAAAATAATTTAAAAAAGACTAAAATATTAACTTAAAATTGAGAAATAAGGTGATGATCCATCTTCATTTGTAAAACCATGAGTTTTTGGTAAGAAACTCTATAATTGGAGACATATTTACACTTAATTTGTTAAATATTTTTAGATAACTCAAATAATTTATAATATATAAAGTAAAATAAATAGTTTATATAATACAATTTTGAAATTCTAGTTTATGTAGAATCTATTAAATCAAATTAGCTATCTATAAAGTTTCAATTCACATAACTTTAAATAATATTTATTATTGGGTTATTATTTTTAGTTAAAATATAATATAAATTTAAATTTTGTTATACTACAAATAAATATGTCACACAATAAATAAATCAGTTTCTACAAATAAATCTTTTCCAAATAAAATAAATATGTTACACTAAAAATAAATATATTACACATAAAACTTAGCTGAATTAAAAACGTTTTATCTATTTAAGACCATATCCAATAGTCCCTTATTTTGAGGAAAACATCAAAATAAGAAGAAAAAATTGGAAAAATATCTCCAATAATATGTCATTTTAAAGAAAAATAGGGTTTCAAACAATATCCCCTTAAATTTGAGTAAATATATATTTTTTTTTGTCAACGACAAATTATATTGGACCAAAACTGGTCGGTCCAATAGCCAAATTCTTACATAATGTAGGCATGGGGACTCGATCCTGAGTTATGCAAATGCGCTGCCTTAAATAGACTTACCGCCTGCCGGTATGATAGATGTCATTTGCGAGTAAACACTATTTATCTGCCTTATTTTTATGATTTTTTTATTTATATTTTGACTCTTAACTTTATGTTTATAGTTTATGTATAAAAAAACATAAATAATATTATTTCTTTTTTATAGTTTAAAAATAATAACATAATGACTAATAATTTTTAATAAGATATAAATTATTAATAACAATAACAATACATAATTAAAAAATTACAAAATAAAACACAAATAAATTTAACATAAAAATAGTAGTAAACTTAATATAAAAACACAAATTAATTAAAATAAAAACAAAATAAACTTAACATAAAACTAGAAATTAAATTAAAATTTCCACTTTTCGTCAATAACCATGCCCGCTGAATAGAAACATTAAACTGAAAGCCCATTGAGCGAAGGGGTACTAAATAAATTCAATCAGATTTATTTTTGATCAAAAAAAAAAATCGCGAAGAGAAACATATCTTTTTATGACTTCTACTTATCCCACAGCTTCGGCAGATCGCTTAGCCCCGTTCATCTTCGGCGCAAGAGCGCTCGATCAGTGAGCTATTACGCACCCGAAAATTCCCTGTTGTTGGATCAGATTCTAATCAATTTTGTAGAAATTTTTAATGGAATAAAATTTTTTCTTTATTAATGACTATTAGAAGACAATTAACCGATGCAGTTTCTACTCCTGCTAATAGAGATTGGATCTAGCCGTAAGAAGAATGCTTGGCTGATAAATAACTCACTTCTTGGTCAAAGTTTATATGTAGTGATATGCTATTTTTTATGTATCATAAGTTTAATTTAAATAAAATTGTGATTTTGTATAAAAATTAAACAAAGTAAAATAATTGGATAATATTTATTAATTTGATTTTTTTTAAGTATAGAAAAATAGAACATATTTGAAATATTCTTTTTGGAGGAAAGGGACGAGGATAGCCATTGGAGCAAAGTTATCTCTCATTTTAAGTTTACTTTATCTTGACTAAGGAAAAAATTTGAGAGTAACTATTGAAAATGCTCTAAGGGACATGACAACATGGTATTTTAGATGAAATGACATAGATACTTTTTTAATGGGACAAAACCTTACAAATACTTCAACTCTCTTATCTTTACCCAAAACTATATTAATTTTTTGCGTTACCTTGAAAAAAAAACCCAACTATTACAATACCTGTATAATACAAGACTTTCCAAACTTTTATCTTTTTCTATGATTGAATTTAAAATCGTTAAAGTTTAAAAGTTGTTAACTATAATTAAATACATACATGTACATATGATTTAATAGGAAAAGTCGTGAATTTAAATTATATAACTAAAACATGTGTTTTAATAAAAGTTCACACTCTTTAAAATTTATAATTTTAAAATCAATGATGGAAAAAAATAACTAAACACATAACCATACATAGTTAACATCTTTCTCCTCCAATTTTGTCTTGTGATGACATGAATAGTCAATTATGATATCTCCAGTTCTCCACATCTTCATCTTTAGCTGATAAGTCATATTCAATTTGCTTAGAAATTCAAAAATGAAATTACATAGAAACTACAGAGTTTCAATTTTTTCACAAAAATATATTTTCGAAATATGGGTATAGATTTAGGAATTTCAAAAAATAAAAACACTTACATAAAATACTTTTTCAAAAATAAAAATAATACAAAACAATTATATATTCACTAAGGTTCAGTAAGTTGTGAAGATTAAAGTACTTTATTTATATAAAATGTGATTATATCAAGTTAAAATTACTAGATAAGGCCTAAACTCATAAGCATTTATCGAAAATATTCTTATAGTTTTTTTTAAAAATAATGTTTCTAGATGTAGATATTTAATAAAATAATAAAAAAACTTATAAACATTCACTTGGGTTGAATAAGTTGGGGGATCATAATATATCATTTGTATAAAATGAGATTTGATCAAGCCAAAAATAGAAAATAATGCCTAAATTTGTAAACATTTATCTTTAGTACTCTTTTTATTCGTTAATAGTTTTTTTAATAGATTTATGTATATAAGAAAATAAATGATCACAAATAGTATTTTTTGAAAGTGAAAATCATACAAAAAAACTGATACTATTTAAAATATTTTTTTTCTCTCGTGTTTCAGCGATTTCCGGTGAATCGCACGAGGCGATTTTCCGGCAGTGGAAGCGACTTATTGGCGGCAGGTTTCTGGCGACGATACGGCGTGCGATTAGTTGGAGTGGGCGGATCTGGATATGGGTTTGGACCTCTCGTTTTCTCGCAATCGTTTCATTTCCTCTCAAGGATCAAATCAACTTTGGGGATCTTTTCGTTTCGGGGCTCCAGATCTGATAGATCAAGAGGTAACGGTGTTTCTCGGCGAGTGGGAGAGGTATTGAGTAGAGTTTCCAGTGTCTCAGGGAGGAAGATCTCGGGGGTGGTGGGGCTCCTTTGTGTAGCGGGTTTCTTCACATGCGAGGCCAGATTCTTCTTCGGTGACTCTGTGGCTGTAGTAGACGACTCCGAAATTCAGATAAGTTTGTTTCTTATACTTTTTGTGTTGCTCGGTATTAGTTTTTGTTCGCTTAGGTTAAACTCAAAATTTGGATCTGGTAAAATGAAGTTATATCTATGCGATATTGGTTCAGACTTGCAATATAATTGGATGAGATGGGTTCAATGTTGGATTTTTTAAGAAAAATTTATTGTACCCACAGAAATGCGTCTCAGTTGAACGAGAACGTTAAACGGGAAACATTATTTTCCCTTGTCAACGTTGTTGTGATATTGTGAGAAAAATTAACCAATGGGGATCATTAATTCACAATTGTGATGGATCAATCATATATGACTCTGTATTCTGTCTCAAACTCTAAAACGGTGGATTCATGATTTCTTTTAGAAACAGAGTTGGAGTCAGGTTGCCACACATATTGTGTTGTGACTGATTTCTTTGTGCACCTGTCTATTACTACTGGTTTAAGAAACACGATCATAATTGAAATTACTAGGATTATGATACTAGAGTTTCTTTTTATCTTGATAGATTTGCTCGGCATCAACAAAGTACGAAGTACCAAGTGATGCTTGAGTTTTAAGTGCTGAACATGGCAAGTTCGGAGAATTATGGAGTTCTTTGGACCTGGTAATGATGATTCCTTAACTGTTTCATTCATATTGGTTAAAATTTGTTTCATCCAACTTTGGATTGATTTCTGTCAGGGGTGTGCTGGGAGTTGTGTTATTGTCCCATAAAGTACTATGGCATGCCTACAGCTCTTCGGGTCTTGGAAAAGTGATCTAGCAGAACAACCTAAAGATTTTAGGTTCCCATTCATCGAGTAACGAGTTCAACTTAAGTATAAAAGTTTTAATGATCTCGTTTACAATTATCCTGTTTTTGATTTCAAAGAAACATGTTTATCAATTCAGATTGTTGGTGTAAATTAGGGATTTAAGTGTTATATTGGTTTCAAATTTGAAATAATTAAGATAAAACCTAGTTTTAAGGATAATCTCGGCCTTATCTTAACTCTTAAAATTCTATATAAACCGATGGGGATCATGAGGAGTCCACAACTTAGGAGTCTCGATCAACTATTCTAATTTTTGAGTAATTGGGAAGAGTAGGATCATAATGTCACATGCCAATAGAAGAATTCCGGTCTCCGGTAATGTGTCACCGATTAAGGGTTTGAGGATCAAGATTCCAAAAATAGATAATACCTCTTTATTGGCTAGGTCATACAAAGTTTTGATGGGACATTGTCTAAATCCTCAGAACCAAAATGTTGATACATTCTTGTTAAGGATGCCACAATTTTGGGATATGGTAGGCAAAGTTAGAGGTCTAAACCTGGGAATTGGTAGATTTCAATTTGAATTTAAAGAGGAGGGAGATTAAAGACGTGTTTTAGAGAATGGTGCCATCAATTTTGATGGCTGGATGGTCGCCTATGCCCCTTGAAAGGCAATGGCAGGGGCAAATTATCCTAGTACTATAAGGCTGTGGGCGAGGTTTACTCTTCCGTTTGAATATCGAATGGAGGAAGTATATCGAATAGTGGCTGAATCAATTGGTCTGGTTCTGGCTATTGTTGTTCACAAGGGTATGGTATTAGTGGAGGTTCCATGTTCTAAGCCTTTAACCTTTTCTTCTGTTTTAGAATTTGAGGAAGGGAAGGAATCTAGAATCTTGATAGAATATAAGAGATTATTGGGGTTTTGTGGTATGTGTCATCGGATGACACATGACACAAATAGTTGTTACAAGTCGAAGTCAGTTAATATGACTAGCGGTAATGCTGATTTTGGTTAAAACATGGTAGATCGGCGATCCAAAACTTTTAAAGGAGTGGTTTTGCTTGGATCATCAAAGTCAAATGGGGTAACAGTCGATAGACATATTAACAAGAAGAAGGGGCGGAATGCACCTACTTTGAAATCAAAGAAAGGCTCGGCTATATTGGTAGGTCATTGTTGGCGTGATATTTTGTTTAAATTTTCGGACTATAATATCATCCAAATTTGGGGTCTTTATTCCAGCTGGTTGAATGGTAACATTGTTGGGTTAAATCTGGTTTTTTGGCAGGTTCGTCGTCCCCTTTTTCAGGATCCGAACGTAGCTAATGCCACAAAAGTGGTGTTAGGGGTGTTAGTTTTAAGAAGGCATTGACAATGAAAGGTATGTCTCCGAGGAAGACACCTAAGCAGAAGGTGGCAAAAGAGGGAACAATTAAAGAAAAGGACAACAGTCCAATGAGATTTTATATTTTATGATTAATGTTTTCTGTTGGAACTGTCAACGAATTGGTAGTAAGATTACAATTGGTTATTTGCGAGATATTTAGAAATGTTATAAGGCTGAATTTTTATTTCTCTTAGAGACAAAGAATAATTATTTATTTTTGGAAAAAATACAAAGGCATTTTGGATATAATTTGTTGACAACGGTTGAACCAATTGGTACGAGCGACGGTCTAGCTTTGTTACACAAGGATTATTTCAATGATATCATTAATTATAAAGATAAAAACATGATATATATAACTAAAAAATTAAAAGGAATAACATCCTTTATCACTTTTATATACGGTGAACGAATACATCACATACGAGATTATGTGTGGGAACGGTTAACTAGAATATGTATTCAACGGCATGAGCCATGGTTAGTAATGGGAGATTTTAATGAACTCAGTGGAAATCACGAAAATCTTAGGTGGGTCTATTAGGCCCTCATCACAGTTTGTATCTTTTAATCAGATGCTACAGGATTGCGGCTTGATTGAGTTTCCAAAAATGGAATAGTGCGCTGTATTTTAGACAAATCGTATGGGAATGCAGAATGACATGATTTATTTCCTAACTCAAAAGTTGAGTATCTAGATATGATAGGTTCTGATCATAGGCCTACCTTAGGTCGCTTTTCCGAAAGTACATTTTCGAAAAAACGACAATTTATTTTTGACAAACGTTGGGTCGAAAAAGATGGTCTCCGGGAACTAATTGATCACAGTTGTATCAGTTCACATGCTCGAAGGAGATTAACGTTGGCAGATAAATTAAAGGTTTATCGTCGTGAAATTTCACGTTGGAGACATACTACCATTGAACCCGGCAGACAGAACATTACACGGTTGAAACAGGAATTGGAGGATCTAAAAAGTAATGGGTAAGAGATATACTGGAAACAGAAGAGTCGAACCCAGTGGTTGAGGGATGGTGACGAAAATAAGAGATTCTTCCATGCCCAAACAAAGCAGCGGCGAGCTAGTAATAGAATAATTGGTCTTCATATTCAGACCAATGTCTCAGTTAAGAAGGAGGAAGATATTCTGCGAGAAGCAAGGGACTATTTTTCTAAGCATTTTGCAAGTAATGGGGATTCAACCGGTATTCTTGATGAGTTAGAGACCAAAATTACTAGCTCAGATAATCAAATGTTGATGCGACGAGCAACTCATGAGGAAGTCTTTCACGCTTTATTTTCTATGTGTCCTAGTAAAGCCCCTGGGCCTGATGGAATGACAACACTATTTTTCCAGGAGGCATGGGAAACGGTGAAGGATGACTTGGTTGTGTTGGTAATAACTTTTTAGCCACGACTTTTTTTTAGCGGACTTTTAATCAAACAAACATTTGTCAGATTCCGAAAGTTGCTCGGCCAACGAGGATATTGGAATTACGACCAATTAGTTTGTGTAATGTGGTATATAAGATCATATTCAAGGTAATGTGTATACGCCTTTGTCGGGTCTTACCCAAATTAGTATATGTAACACAATTTGCTTTTGTTCCTGGAAGGAATATCTCAGATAATATTTTAATTGCACAAGAAATATTTCATGCTCTGCGGACAAATAAGTCAGTCAGAAGTGGATATATGGCAATCAAGACGGATATGAGTAAATCATATGATCGAGTAGAATGGAACTTTGTCACAATCCTGTTACGAAAATTGGGATTTTGTGAGGCGTGGATTCAGTGTATTTTGTTCTGTATTACTAGTGTGGAGTACTCTATATTGTTACATGGGGTCCCTGGAGGTTATGTTAAACCAAAACGTGGGCTCCGGCAGGGCGAACATATCTCGCCTTACATTTTTATTATGTGTACAAAGGTGTTGATATCAAAATTAAGGGATGTTGAGCATTTCTGTAAAGCATCTAGCGAGGAATCACACCAGATATTGCAGATACTTAGAGAGTATGAACAAATCTCGGGACAACAGATAAACTTTCTGAAATATTCAATCCAATTTAGGAAGGGTTTATCTCAAGGAGCTCGAAGGGATTTGCACCAGGTACTTGGGATCCATAATGAAAGAGGAACAAGTTTGTATTTAGGATTACTTGAAAATATTGGAGGGGCGAAATCTAAGATTTTCGCATTTGTCAGAGAGAAACTTAGAGATAGAATTAATAGTTGGTCATCTAAGTTTCTATCACGAGCACGCAAGGAGGTTCTGATAAGGTTTGTCCTGACAGCGTTGCCCACTTATTTAATGTCTTGTTATAGACTTACAAAGATGGTAGTTCAAAACCTTAATACCACGATAGCGGATTTTTGGTGGTCGAAGTCAGCTACTTCGAGAGGGGTTCATTGGCGGAAATGGAAGACGGTCTGCAGACCGAAGTACGAAGGAGGATTAAGTTTTCGGTTCCTGGAGGATTTTAATTCTGCTTTGCTAGCAAAACAGTTTTAGCACCTTCTGGATTCTCCAGAATCGATGTTGACACGAGTTCTGCCACTACTTTCAGAATACATGTCCGTTAATGGCAAAATTGAGGGCTAATTCGTCTTATGGTTGGTGGAGCATACTATCTGCACAATCTTTGGTTTTAAAAGGAGCGATTCAGAGAATAGAGGATGGGAAGACGATAAGGGTTTGGAACGACCCATGGATCCCAAACAGCATACCCCGTTCGACACTACAACAACCGTTTTCTTTATACCCTAACCTTACAGTTGACCAAATTTATTGACCATCAGGCGGGTTCTTGGAAGGAAATTTTGTTTCGCCAATATTTTAATCATGTTGATGTTTAACTAATATTAGGTATCCCTATATCACGGCAACAACGGTCTGATTATTGGGGTTGGCATTTTACCAAGACTAGACGATATTCAGTTAAGTCAAGGTATCTTGCGGAGGAGACTATGTCGCCAGTAGATGTCGAAATAACAGGACCAAATTTTAAGGCATTATACGCCAAGGTGTGGACGATTAGCGCCCCAAATAAGACTCAACATTTTTTTGGCAAATTCTATCTCGCAATGTGGCTGTCAACCAAAATATAAAGCATCGGGGTATTAATTGCCTTCTCGATTGTTCACAGTGCGGGGAAGAGATTGAGTCGATTAACCATGTTCTCTTCCAGAGTCGTTTGGCGCTACAGACGTGGGCACTATCAGATATCCCATCGGCAATAAATTAATTTCTGGAGGATTCGATTTGGTATAATTTGGACTATTTGTTTTGGCGATTACCAGAATGTGGTTATTATCACTACTTTTCGTGGTTAATATGGAATATATGGAAAGCCAAGAACGACTTTTGTTTCTCGAATATCGTTCCCGACCCTGGTAGAATCATCTCTCGTTCAATGGCGGAATATGTAGAATGGTGAGTGATTCGGCTACGACCATCGATTCAGTGGTTCAAACACACAGCTATACCGGGACATATAAATCCACTTGGACACACAGCTACTACAACCAATTCAGGCTTCACATGTTTCAGATGTTTGGTGGACGCCTCCTGGAAGACGACGGCCCAGAAAACGGGTTTAGGCTGGTTCAGTTTTCCAGATTCGGTAGAGGGTAGTTGTTCGGGTTCTTGAGGAGTCAACATAAGTTTATTTGCACTGTATTCAGAGGTGGAAGTTGTTATTTGGGCCATGGAATCACTGCTAGCTATCCAAGTTCTGGAGGTTGAGATGTCTATGGATTGTGAGACTGTGTGTATGACTTCACACAGTTATTTGCTTTGTTTACATCACTTTCGCTTTCGGTAATTCCTCACACTCTCAATTATAAGACCGACTCTCTCGCTAGGTTTGTACGCGAGATAGATTATAGTTGATTGTACGAAACTTCAATTGACCATTTTTAGAGTCTTTTTATAAAATTGCTGTTGACAAAAAAAAAAAAAGTAAAAATCATACAAATTGTGTTACACATTCATTGGAGTAGAGTAAGTTGAGTAAGTTGTGAAATTTAAGGCATATTACTTGCAATTATTCAATATGTCTATTGTTTTATCAACTTTCTAATAACTATTTAATATTTTGAGTTTTTTTTTATATATATTTGAAACCACGAAATATTGAAAATTCTTCAATTGCTACAAATTTGACGAGGCCATCATTTATAATATATACGACAACGTTTGATGGTGGATCAAGAAACATTTTTAATGTGAAGCGCAAAATATGGATATTCAGTTTTTTTGGTTTTAAAAATATAGTAATCTATAAATATCGACTAAAATTTGGTTCGATTTTAGTTTTATTTTTAAATTAGTGAAATTGAATTTGCCTCAAATAATATTAATTTGGTTCTGAATAGTTATTTTTCCAGAAATAAGTAAATATTTTTACTGAAAATAACCAATATATTTTTAATTTGTAACTTTTAATTTTTAAAACCAAACTGACAACTAAAATGATTTAATATTAGAATCGAATGATTATTTTCTAAGAATTAAAATTAAACTAAACCACAAATTTTTTTTGATTCAGTTAATTTTTTTTGTTCTAGTTATTATTGTGCCCTATAATTGATATTTTTTCTGTTTTCTTATAAGTGGGTCACTGTTAAAGATGCTGAACTAATTTTAGAATCATATCATGACAGTAATGGGCCTGGGCCTTTTGCCGACAAAAAAGTTCAGCCACGTGGCAATCCAAAACTGAAGATTCATTTATCCTACGTGGCCAAGCCGTGTATTTTGGGTACAAATATTATGATAGATTAACCCTCTTTTTCGCGCAGAATCTTCTCTTTCATAAATTTTGCTTCCCAAGTACCTTTGTTTTTTTAATTAAAAATTGAAGATCAAGAGAAAGTCAAAAAATATATAACTTCAAACGAATAAATCAAACAAAGATCTCAATTGATAGAGAGCATCTGCTTTTCAATAAAGAAATTTGATTTGGGAATTTCGCGGTGGAGTTAAAGGCCTTTGTGTATGGTGCTTCGATTGTGGTTTCCTTCGCTTGCTCGATCTCTAGGGTTTGTTTATTTGATCATCATTTCTTCTTCTTCTTTAGGGTTTCCTGCTATTTTGTTTGCCGATTTTTTCTAGATTTTATTTCTTTTGATTTTCATTGGATGGTTGCAGATAGAGAAACAACTGTAGTTTATACGTTTCTGATTTCTTTTTAAAATTGGTTATTTTGGATTTTTCTGATCTGTGTTTCTTTGCACTTGAGCAGCGTATGTATTGAATATGAATGATTCGTATGAACTTGGGCAAGGTTGCGTACTGAGTTTTAGGAAGCATGATTTATAAGTAATAGTTAAGCTGGGAACTCTTTATGTGATTGAAGTCTGAATCTGATCTTAATACAATTTCAGATTATGGTTGAATCTGAGCAAAGGGAATGGCCAAACATTTGTCTTTCTAGTACTAATATCGGTTCTGCTTACAGTCTTCAGGGCCTTAGTAATTTGTGGAAATCTGTGTTGCAATGTCTTTTCCTTCTTCTTGTCGAAGTGATTGTTTAAACGTGGTTAGATGACAGTTATATTTTTTCTGAACAGGGCAGAAGAGTTTGTCTTCTATAGTTGAAGTGTGATTGTAGTCTGCGACATTACTTTCTCAGGGCGTGATGGATGATGAGGATATGGAGTTTGAAGACGAAATTTGATGACTTGTTTCTCGAACTGACCAAGACAAGAATCTTGTGCGGTTTCTAATCGGCTTGAATTTCAGGGATTATCACACGTGTAGATTTGCAACATATATAAATGGAGGACGATGGAGAACTGGGGATGTTCTTTCCCAGTTGGAACAGCAAGAATCCAGTTGAATCGTTTGAGTCTCGCGGATTAATGTTCTCTTGTTTTGTTGCTGCTCTTGTTGGTATTTTGACCATTGCCTACACTGCTTTTCAATGGCGACGGAATATAAACTTAAGTTGGACAAAAGCAATAGCCAGGTCAAAAAAAAATCCAAAGGCCAAACATAAGACTCCTGTTGCCCAACATAGCTGGGAACTTGGCTCTGTATCTCGTGCGAAGAACTTGAACTGTTGTGTATGCTTGAAGTCGATATCTCCATCTCAGACAATTGTAGCTTCAGAGAGTTCTATCCACAGGTGCACAATCTGTGGAGCAGCAGCCCATTTCAACTGTTCGTCAAGTGCGCCTAAAGATTGCAAGTGTGTCTCCATGATTGGATATGATCATGTGGTGCACCAGTGGGCGGTGCAGTGGACAGAAGGGGATGATCAGCCTGATGAGTCCTCGTTTTGTAGCTACTGTGACGAGCCATGTAGTAGCTCTTTTCTTGGAGGTTCTCCTATATGGTGCTGCTTGTGGTGTCAACGTCTTGTGCATGTTGACTGTCACAGTAATATGTCTAATGAAACAGGTGGCATTTGTGATCTAGGCCCACTTAGAAGGTCGATTTTGTGCCCTCTCTACGTCAAGGAATTGACTAGGAATCCCTCTGGAGGATTTCTGAGCTCAATCACACATGGTGCAAACGAACTGGCATCAACTGTCCGTGCCAGTATCAGGAGTCAAAGCAAAAAATACAAGCAAGCTAATGATACTTCAGCTGACACAGTTAATAGTGGTAGCAATTGTGACGAATCGACAGAAAGCGCAGCTGAAACAGTTCCAATTGCTAATGGCTCCCATGGCATGCTGGAACATTCTAGCAGCCCTATGAATGGGGGATCCTCTCATGAGGACAGCGACAGCAATGGCAAGAAGGAAAAGAAGCCCAGTGTTAAAAGAAGTGGGTCGTTTTGTCAGAAGGATGAGCATCAAGCACTAAGGTCGAAACTTAAGTATGAGATAGCTGATTTACCTTCAGATGCAAGACCGCTGTTGGTTTTTATTAACAAAAAGAGTGGTGCTCAACGAGGCGATTCCCTTCGTCAGCGCCTTCATCTTCTTCTAAATCCCGTGCAGGTAGAGCATGTTGCCTTGAAAAATCGTCTCAGATTTATCAACTTTTCATAGTCTGTAAATTTATTGATCGAGTATATTTGCGTAGGTATGTGAATTGAGTTCTGCACAGGGACCAGAAGTGGGGCTTTTCCTCTTCAGGAAGGTTCCTCACTTTAGAGTTCTTGTTTGTGGTGGAGATGGCACTGCTGGTTGGGTATTGGATGCCATAGACAAACAGAATTTTGTCTCTCCTCCTGCAGTTGCTATCCTGCCTGCTGGAACTGGGAATGATCTAGCCCGAGTATTGAATTGGGGTGGTGGTTTGGGTTCTGTTAAGAGACAAGGAGGCTTATGTACAGTATTACAGAACATAGAGCATGCTGCAGTGACAGTCCTTGATCGTTGGATAGTCTCAGTTCTAAATCAACAAGGAAAGCAACTCCAGCAGCCGAAATATATGAACAATTATATAGGTCAGTAAACTTTAAACCTTCTACGAGGAACCGTGTCTGGGTTAAAAGTATTTGCAATTGAAATCTATATAATTACGATTGTGTAATGATTAGATTCTCTTTCAGTAATTTAATGCTTGAGGTTTAGTTTGAACCATTCACACTGTGTAATTAGATCCGTGTGGATAGTTGATTGACTGCTTTCCTGAAACTTATATAGCCTATAACGTTGTACATCTTAATAGGGGTTGGATGTGATGCAAAGGTCGCCCTTGAGATACACAATCTACGGGAGGACAATCCGGAGAGATTTTATAGCCAGGTAACCAAATAAGTCTTAATTGATAAATTTTTAATATAACCCTAGGACGTCTATAATTCTTACCTTATATAATCATGAATTGGCATATATTGCAGAGAAGCTGTATCTTTTAATCCTATTCTGTGGAACTGATATTTGAATTGTCTCCATGTGCAGTTTATGAACAAAGTCCTCTATGCCAGAGAAGGTGCAAGGAGTATAATGGACAGAACATTCGAAGATTTCCCCTGGCAAGTTCGAGTTGAGGTGGATGGTGTTGACATTGAGGTTCCTGAGGTGAGTCCCAGATACCGTACAGAAAACCTACATGATAATTGATGCTCTTAACTTTTCTTTGCTAAATCTCTGAAGGATGCAGAAGGAATACTTGTTGCAAACATTGGAAGTTATATGGGAGGGGTGGATCTATGGCAAAACGATGATGAAACATATGATAATTTTGGTCCTCAATCCATGCATGACAAAATAGTAGAAGTCGTGAGGCATATCTGGCACATGGCACCTTGGGAAACTTCAGGGTTATATTTGCATTCTATCTTATTCGTAGGACCCATTTGGAAGATGACCTGAAAACTAAGATCCGTGATTTCTTTTGTTTTCACTTCTTCAGGTTGGGTTGTCTCGTGCAAGAAGATTAGCTCAGGGACAAATCAGTCAAGATACAACTATGTGCACCCGTTACCTGTACAAATTGATGGAGAGCCTTGGTTTCAGCAACCATGTACCTTAAACTATATCTCACCATGGGCCAGGTTCGTCACTTCTTTTCCTTATCTATGATCCTAGAGAAACCATGGGAAACGTTAGGCGAAGAACGTAAAGCTTTGTGATATTTCGCTTCTTCTTAATTCCTCAAAAAGGTTAAACTGATCTTTGTTTTGTCACTAACCTTCACTTGAAACAGGCTTTCATGCTAAGAGAGCTGCAGAGGAGCCACTAGGTCACGCAGCAGCTATAATCACAGACATCTTAGAGAACGCAGAAACCGATCAAGTGATAAACGCTTCACAAAAACGAGCTCTGCTTCAAGAAATGGCTCTGCGGCTAACTTAAAACAGAACAAAGAGACAAAAGACAAAACCTTCCCTCTTCAATCAATTAACCATCACTGGTTAGTTAGTGTGTAGTGTTTCTCCGAATATTTACAAATATATGTGCCTTA
>JAKUCM010004931.1:0-68645 GCA_023374145.1 Lepidium sativum
GAGAGAGAGAGAGACTATCCTTGTGGCCTTGAACTTCCTTGGGAACGCAGAAATGAGTTGGTTTTGAGGAATTTTTCTTCAAAATGACTTACTCACATTGAGGCATCTTTTCTGTCATTTCAAAGAGAATCGCACCAGCTACATCGATATCCTGGCTTGCTTGGCAGTAAGCACTAGTTATGTCATCTAGAGAAAAATGTGAACCAAAAGCTTCGAGAAGCACTTGTAACCTTCTTGAATCTGGATCACTCTGCGAAGAGCTAGCAATGATTGACATTTCTCCTTCTAATTCAATGTGCCAAACAAATGGCTCAGTTTTAGTGACAAAAAAACTGATGGCTCGATTGATATAGAAAAAGTATAGTATAAACAACAATAGTTATGCCAAATGCAGAACTAAAATTGTTCCCTACATTACATCCAAAATGTAATGCATCAGAGGCTGGGCATAATACGAATCATGTTACTTTCAACATAGATTAGGTAAAAAATTCTTACATAATGATTGAGCAAACATATAATGGACATAATTTCCGCAACCTAAGTAGATAAATGGAACTGCCCAACTATATGATGAGTAGTAACATATTTACCTCTACGCAAGCTAATCAATTATCTTTTGTAAGTTGTAAAGCCAACTGAGGCAAATCAATGACATATTGAACAAAGCAAACAAAATCCAAACTCGGTACCGAAAATCATAGCGCAATTAGGGAAACGCATACTAAAAGAAAAGATCAAAAATTGTACAAGTCGAGAGGAGAAGAAGACGAAAGAGAGAAATTTGCTCGGCTATGGCAAAATTATTCTGAGAGTTGGGTGCATAAGGTGAGTCGGGCTAAGTCTATAGGCTTTTTGGAACTCACTTACGAAGTTAGAAAATCGAAGAGCCACCAAAATTGCAAAAGAAATTTATGATTTAAGTGCTCAAGTTTATTTTTATTGTTGAATTATCCTCCTCAGTTTTTCTCTACTTAAGAGCATCTCCATCAGGGGTTCTAAGGAGAGTCTCTTAACATGTAATTGTATTTTTTTAAAGTTAAAATTGAGTAGTAGTATAGTAGTAGAAATACCGTTTCTTAAAAGAGAAACTTTAGGATTATTTAGAACCTTATACGTGTCGCATAATGATTGGCCGAGGCTTTTTGGCCGAATTTTTTTAAAGAGAAGGGTCTTTCACTTCTCATATTTCCCCGATTTTCTTCTCTTCCTCCTTTTCTCTCATCAGCGATTTTCTTTTTCATCCTGCTCTCGGAGGCGAGACAAGCTAAAATCGTCATCTCGACGGCCTTGGAGCATCATCAGAACCAATGATGCAGCAAATCTGATCATTGCCTGCGATTTGGCCGAGAAGCTTCACCAAAATCAGTGGAAGAAAAGAGTGAGTTGACAAAATCGAAGGGATTCTATCCCAAATATCTTGGGGTTTCTTCTATTCCAAACATCTAGGTTACGTTTTTTCGATCCATTTCGTAGTTATGGTAGTTTGATTTTTGAGATTAGTGTTTTTGGTTTTCAAAATTAGGGTTCGTTGAATGCCAAAAATTTAGTGTTATGTCTTTTTGAATTACATAAGTGATTAGGATTATTATTGGTTGTATATTAACGTAGCTTTAAACTCTTCTCAGTATTTATATATTTATATATGTATTATGTTCTGTTTTGCTAACATCAAATTTGTTTCTTTGTATATTGGAGGATACGGTGGTACATAAGTAGATGAATGCTACAATAAAGTAGCTTCAATAGAGTTAATGCATAGAAGTGGTGAAGGTAATGCATAAGTTTTTGATTACGTCTCTGTGATTAGGTTGTGGCTAAATGGCTAAATGGCTAAATGATATGGTAAATGAAGATGATTTTACTGATTAGGCTATGTGATTTGATTTTACTGATTAGGTCTCTGTAATTATGTTGTGAGTAAATGGCTAAATGATATTATAAATGAAGATGAGTTTACTGATATGATAAATGGCTTTTAATGATACATGGCTTTCAATGATACATGGCTTTTAATCGAGTGGCTCTGTTCCACACCTCTGTGTTTAGGTTGTGAGTAAATGGCTTTCAATGTTAAGTATATATAGATATGTACACATTGAATGCCAAACCTCGTAGAATTGATTCTGTCTTCTTCATTCTGTCTTTAGTCTTAATCTGTCTTCTTCATTCTTCTTAAGTTTTCTTCTGTCTGCACTCTTTTTCTGTCTTCACTCTTCTTTTCTCTTCTTCATTCTGTCGGCACTTTTCTTATGTCTTCTTCATTCTTCTTAAGTCTTATTATGCCTACAGTCTTCTTCTGTCTTCTTTTTTCTGCTTCATTCTTCTTAAGTCTTCTTCTGTTTGCACTCTTCTTCTGTCTTCTTCATTCTATATGCACTCTTATTCTGTATTCTTCATTCTTCTTAAGTTTTCTTCTATCGTCTCCTTTAAGCATTTATAGATGGATTCTATGAATTCATACAACTAGTCCTCTCGCTTCCTAGCGTTGCTGAGTAGTCAACAGAAACCCTGAAACCCTGAACCCAATTTTTATGAGAAGGATTCAACAAGTGAAGCTGATGATCGAAGATCAAGAATGAAGTGAACTCCCACAGAAGATGTTGTGCTCATCAGTGATTGGCTCAACACAAGTAAGGATCCAATTGTTGGGAATGAGGAAAAAGCTGAAGCCTTTTGGAAGAGGATTGCAGCTTATTTTTGCTACAAGTCCTAAGGTTGCGGGTCTGCAAAAGAGTGATCCAAGTCACTGTAAGTAAAGGTGGTCAAAGATCAATTATATGGTCTGTAAATTTGTAGGATGCTTTCATACTGCATCATCTCAGAAATGTAGTGGACAAAATGAGAATGGTGTTATAAAGTTGGCTCATCATATTTTCTTCAATGATCATAAGCAAAAGTTCACTCTTGAGCATGCTTGGAGAGAACTTAGGCATGATCATAAATGGTGTCAACAAGAAGAACATAGAATGTCAAAGAGATGGAAGACTGATGAAGGTTCCACACAGTTTTGAACTTCTACCTCAGTTAGCTGTGAAGATGATCAAGCTCGATACTCTGTTAGAGTTTCAAGAAATATGGGAGATCAAATAGAAGGATTTAGCCATGAAAGAGAGGTTGTCTAAACACAAGTTGTTGGAAAATCTCTTGGCAAAAACATAGCCATTATCTAATACAAAATGGCTCTCAAAACAAACTCATAACCGACATATTGAATGGAGTTTCAGTATATGTAAACTATGTTTTGTAATCTGTGTTTTGTAAGTGTAGTGTATGTTTTGTTGTTGCTGTTATGTTTAATGAAATATGTATGTTGTTGTAATGTTTAATGAAATCTGTCTGTTTTGTTGTGGTTTTGTTGTTGTAATGTCTTCTTAAATGGTTAATGTAATGACTGTCTGTTTTGTTGTTGTTGTTCCAATATTGTTGTTGGTGTTGTTGTTAATATGATTTGTTGTTGTTGCAGATTAACAAGGCTAAGCAAGCATTTGTTGTTGTTGTGATATGTTGTTAATCTGATTTGTTGTTGTTAATCAGAACACATTTGTTGTTGTTGTTGTAATATGTTGTAATATGTGTCATACATTTATTACAATGTTGTGGTTGTAGCACATGTTGTTGTAACATGTGTTAATCATTTGTTATGATACATTTTTTTAGGAACTTTAGATATGGTTCTACTATTGGAACCCAAAAAAATTTAAAAACCAATACATGAGTTCTTAATTTTTAAAAACCTATTAATAATATTAAAAAATTGTTTAGAACCCTATTAGGGGTTTTATGGTTGGAGATGCTCTAAACTTTGACTCCTTATTTGAATCTTTACAAATTAGCCCTCTTGTTCATTTGATTCACTCATTGTCTTCTCAGTTCTCACTCTTCGATTGCCAACAAACCTTTAGTAAGCTTACAATTTTATGCTTCTCCACAGTTCCTTGATCGAGCATTTTCACGATTTTTTCCTCCTCTAGTTACTTGGATAAAGCTAGATATATGTATAGCCGCGTGTATAGTTTTGTGTTAATCAATAACGTATATGTTTTGTTGATGCAAGCTTAGGCTTTGATATCTTTAATATATTGTTTAACCAACAATCGTAATTATATTTTTTAGTTTTAAAATGGGGTTTTGTTTTGTGTTATTTCAGTGATGGTTATAGTAAGAGATGGTAGTGGGATATGTGATACACAAATGAAAAAGAAGACGAAGAAGAATACACACGTGAAAAAGAAGACTAAGAAGAAGGATTTTGATAATGTGAATGAAGAAGAGATAGAAGAAAAAGAAGGCAAAGTAACTGATGATGCTAATGGAGAGGAAGATGATGATGATGGTACTAGAGAGGGAGGAGAGAGCAGTACAGAAGAAGAAGACACAAGTCAGGTACATTTAAAACAAATGGGACAATTGTGTATTGTTTTGTGGTTTGGTACAATTAGTACATATAAAAACAACTGAAAAGTTTCTTTTTTTTTTTTACTTCACATGATATATTTGATGATGTTGCTGATAAAGGAAAGGTGGAGAAATGAGATAAAGATGAAGAAGAAGACATGGGTAAGGTACATTTAAAACAATTGTGACAATTGTGTATTGTTTTGTGGTTTGGTACAATTAGTACAACTAAGAACAAATGTAAATTTTTGTTTTTGTATTTATTTTGCAGGATATATCGGATGATGACGATGATGATGATAAAGTAGTGGTGGAGAAAAGAGATAAAGATGAAGATTCTCGGGGAAAAAGCATTCAGATGCACCAAGTAATGTTGGTCCTACTAAGAACAAGTTAAAATTAATTTTTAATTATAATACAAGTGGTACAAATGTAAACGAATTAATTTCTTTTTTGTATTTGCAGGATACCTTTGATGATGAGGAAGATTCTCGCGCACTACAGCTAGAAAAAATGTATTTTGACCCGAGTGAGTACACCAAATCAGTTAGGATAAGAACGAGGTGTAATGTAAAACAGACAATGGAATTTCTGAAGCAATTTCCGGCAGATGTACAAAATTTTAGTGAAGATGTATTAGCGGATCTGGGTTATCCAAGGATGTGGAAACAAAAATTCGTTCAAGGAGACAACAAAGGTCCTTCGTTGGTTGATATAAACGTTGCGCTCGAAGACAGTAAGGTTAGTATTTATGAACAAACTTGGTATTATTTGTGTTCATCTTGAGTTTGAATTTAAAATTAGTTTTTATGATAATTTTAGGTAATTGCTAGCATCTTGCAACCTACCTTGGATGAGCGAGACTTGTTGAGACGATATATTGAGGATTAGTTGGTGATGGTATGAGTTTAATTGATCCGATCGTTGAAAGCTGGAGAGAGTGTTTACTGGTACAACGCAAGAAAACATTCTGGAAAGGTTGGTTCAAAAAGAACGTTGAAGCTCGAGGTCCGAGGATAATCAAGGTCGAGGGTGTGGATGAGAAGAAGAACCAGTTGAAAAACGTGTTAAACACCCTGAATCTCTAGAGGCAGTACTCTTGAAAGAGATGGACAAAGAATTTGAGATAATTATGGGGGCGCTTGGTGAAATAACTGACAAAGTGTTTGTCAAGCTTAGTGTTTTGTAGACGAAAGTGCAGATCCTCCATAACTAGGTGGTGGGTCAGAGAATGAATGTGACAAATGAGGGTGGTACTCCCAAGAATGGATTCTTATTGATATATAGCCTTGCCTTTATATTTCCATCTAAGGAGAAAAAAGAGAAGAAGAATAAGAAGAAATAGGACACAGAAGATACGAAGAAGGCGAAAGTGAACAATGTTGCGGTAATAGAAACTGGTGCTAAGCGGAACAAAAGAGCATCGAATAGGTATACACCCGGAGATCAGAAGAAGCAGAATAACTGATATTGGGTTATGTATTCTTGTATTTTGAACGTGGGTTTATGTATTTTGGTATTTTGAACAACTTGGTCCGTTTTATTAGGTTATTGCATTTTGGAACAATTGGTACAACTAAACAACTTATGTAATTGTATAATTTGTACAATTATAAACGTCTAATATACTAACCCTAGCTTTGTCAAATGGAATTAAGCATAAAATTCTCAAAATCTAAAAGAAAAGTAATCGACAAAAAATGAGCAAAAGGAAAAAAATGTAAAATTTATAGATAATATTAAAATAATATAGTTTTTTCAAAAAATTTAAAATTTTTTAAAATTTGAAAACTCCCTTCTATCTATGTTTTTTATATAAAAAATATGCTATAGATGAACCTAATTGACCGTTTTTGGATTTTGGTCGTTTGACCTTATGTAGGATAAGTGTTTTATTGTTGGACTCGTGATTTTTTCCTATTAGTCATCAGTTAGGAGGTTTCCATAATACAATATGTTCGAATTAAAAGTATTCACACTTTCTCTTAGTGAACATGTGACAAGTAACATATGACTCATTATATTAATAGTAGTGTTTTGTGTTAAAACACAAAAATGTTTTCAAAAATTGAAAAATTCTTGTTTATTCATTTCTAATTTTTCTTATGTGTTTTAGAATCTGTACATTGCTTACTTAGAGGATTCCACATAGTAGTTGAAAATAACGACAAATTACTATTTCATAGATACTTGGACTAAATTGAACCAATTGTACCAATCGACTAAGTTGAACCAATTGTACTAATCAGAAAGCTACCTATCGTACATAGTTGTTCCTAGTCTAAACAACCAAAAAAATACACAAACGAACACATAAATTAAGAATTTTTGGGTTGCAACCACCTTTCCAAGTTTATTTTAGGATTGTACTTGTTCTTCTTCCTACAACGACGTTCTCCAAAGGATGAAAATCGTGTTTCTTGATTTCTTTCTTGTTTTGGTTTAAAACTCGGCGGAGGTGTACAATTCTAAATTTCTGTAGGAATACTCCACGTTATACATTCTCACAATCATGATTACCAACATTCTCGTTAAAAACATTATCCTTCATTTCATCAATAATCATCTCATTATGTTGTTCTTCAATAGTAAGGATGTCAACATTATCTATATTTTCCATCTCATCAACTCTGCCATTTAAACCCAGCTCCCCACAATTCACACCAAATGCACTTCCTCGCTATGCTCTTGAAAGTTGGTCCATTATCTCATTGTTTTCCACACCATTCAATAACTCCACTTGGGTTCAGCCCATCTTTATCCAACGTCAAATAAATCAAAACTTCCTCGTCATCTACAATATATGTCTCTCTCCGAGCTTTAGATAAACTGTAACTCAATTTGAGTTTCCCAGTGGTTTCATCTATCACAATCTTCTTGCATATCTTCTCTACTAACACCGAATAAGTTATCTATATCAAAAACGAAGTCTTAAACAATGTAGCATATAGAAAATTTCATGTAATCTATTCCTGATCTTCTGAATAGTACCCTCCATAGTCAAATTGTACGCTATGTACATATTCTTAAGCGCCTTCTGTAAATAAAATAAAACAAAATTCGAGTTACATAAATCTTACTGTTGTACTTAAATGTACTAGTTATTCCATTATCTCTCAAAAATATCCATTGCTTAATAGTTGTATCTAAATGTACCAGTTGGACAAAATCTACAGAATCAGTTTATGAAATCAAGTTGATTTGGGTATTCTTGTTTTTTTTCTATTCAACACGATTCAAGAGAATTATGATAGTATTTATCAATGAACAAACCTAATCATCACTTTAAACATTAATACCAACTAAATGTGATACTCAATCAAGCAATTTTCATTTCAGAAACAAAATCAGTAACTCAAAAACTACCTAGTTCTTTTCTTCTTTAGCAAGGACAAATGAGAGGAGTGGATAAGATACTAGTAAGCAATGACGGAGAAGAGAAGTGGATAATAAACCGGCAAGATGGATCAAGCTTAACAGAGAAAAAGAGGAAGCTTTCTTTCATCGGAAAAGAACAAATAGAATCAATATTAACTTCTATTTTATGTTTTAAAAAAATATATATTTATATAACCAAATAGAGGATTTGGGTAAAAGTCCACAAATAAAACATTCTACTTTAATGAATGGGTTTCTTATTAAGGGTGAATAGGAATTCAATATTATGAGTGGCAAGGTTGGTCATATTTTTCTCAAAAGTGGTTTTTAAGATTGTCATCCTTTAGTTTTATACATGGTTGCTATAGAAAGACAAACTAAGAATAGGGCACATGTTATGGTTGATAATACGACAATTACAGAATCACAAGGTGATGGTGAGAATATCTAAATCTTCCAACTAGTGCTCGGAACATCGTCTTCTAAGATTGTGTGGATGCAGTTTCTTGTTGCCAAATAATTGTAAAAATGTTTTTGGGAACTTGAAGAGTTTGAAATTGCTAAACATGCGATTTATGTAAACGAAAAAGACTCTTTCTTTCATATGTCATGCTATGTTTGTGGATTTGTTAGACATGCACATTTTAAACAACACCTTTTGCATGATGTGTCTTCTCTTATGTAAAACTCTACCATCCTATTAAAGCGTGAGGAATGCTTTATCCTAAATGCATATCAGGATCAACTTATTACATAGAAACAATGGCACAGGGACATTCAGGTAAATGCTTTGGGTTTGCCCTTTACTGTGCTTCTTCACTTCAACTTTCGCATGCATGATTCTTAAGGATCTCCCAATGATGGACTATAGCAAGCTAGTTATAAACCATGAAATGAATCTTGGGATGGTTATGCCACATCTAGACCATGAGGCACAACCTGAACACAAAGTCATGTCTGATCATAGATTGTCGGCTTCTTGGCACTCGGATGAACCTAAACATAAAGTCAAGCCTGATCAAAAACTGCAATCCATGGCGGGGTGAACCACGAAATCTTGAAAACAACATCAAGCTTGATCATAAAGGGCAGTTCATGAGTGAACTTGTCCACAAACTGCAGACCATGAAAAGAGAACCAGATTCTGATCACAAAGTCAAGCCTGACTATATAAACTGCATTTCATGTCGGGTGAAACAGAACATCTTGAGCACAAACATAAGCCTCACTATAAACTACATTCCATGTCAAGTGAATCAAACCATCCGAAACATAAAGTCAAGCCTGACCATAAACT
The DNA here is from genome assembly GCA_023374145.1 of Lepidium sativum. Classification (NCBI taxonomy): domain Eukaryota; kingdom Viridiplantae; phylum Streptophyta; class Magnoliopsida; order Brassicales; family Brassicaceae; genus Lepidium; species Lepidium sativum. The sequence goes on from JAKUCM010004931.1 coordinate 9,074, forward strand.
ACAGTCCATGTCGGGTGAATCAGAATATCTTGAGCAAAAAGTGAAGCCTGATCATAGATTGCAGTCTTTGTTAGGTGACCTAGAACATCCAGAGCACAAAGTCAAGCCTGATTATAAGGTGCAGATCATGTCCAGTGAATCAGTCCACAAACTAGAGACTAGGCTTGGGCATAAAACCCGATACCCGAAATCCGAACTAAACGCAAAAAGAGAAATCAAATCCGAATCGAACCCGAAGAAATACTCGAATGGTCCTATATTTATATACCCGAAAAACCGAAACCGAACCCGAACCGAAACCGAATTAAGAACCGAACGGGTACCCGAAATATTTTTGTTAACTTTAGGCCTTTATAGACTTATGTCTATTAAATCCTTACTTATCTTAAAATTTTATATATATTTATATATAAATGCCCGTACTCGAAACCAATGTATACCCGAACCGAACCCGACCCGGAAAATAGAAATATCCGAATGGGTCCTAAATCAATAGAACCCAAAACCCAAACCCCGAAAGGACGTGAACCCGAACGGGTACCCGAATGCCCATGCTTACTAGAGACCATGGCAAATGAACCAAAATATCCTGCCCACACAGTTAAGCCTATGGGTTATGGTGTAGGTAGAGGTTATGGATATAGCTCTGGTTTTGGCTATGACGTTGGTTATGGCAGTGGCTTTGGAAAGAGAGAGAGCTCAAGTTGAGGCAGTGGCTTTGGTGAAGAAATTGGGTCTAGTGGTGGTTCAGGCATTGGCATTGGAGAAGGAATAGGATCCGGGTCTGGCCAGCCCAATTGTGGTCCTGGCACTGTACCCTCAGGTGGCGGAGGGATTGGTATTGGTGTTGGATAAGGTTCTAGTGGAGGGATTGTTGTAGCAGGGACAACAACCCCTCCAATAGTAGTTCCAGGTGCACAGATTCCCGGTTCTACTATTCCAGGATTGACAATTCCTAGCTATGGTTCTGGCTGCCAAAATGGTGGCTGCACCCCAAACACACCATATTATCACCCACCTACTTACCAACAACCACCAAGCTGTCCTCATTGTCCACCTTTTACCTCTGACGAAGACAAGCAAATGTCGCACAAAGGAACCATAACCGAAGCTCCTTCACCCATTTCACCCGAGATGCACGTCTAAGCTTTCAGTGTCCATGAAACAACAAAGTCTAATAACACTCATAATCAGAAAGCCGCTCTGAAAGTTGGATAAGACAACGTTATTGCCACAGTAAATTTTAAAATAAGGGGAAATTATGTAAGAATGGTATTGATAAGACGAGAATGATTAAAGAATCAAACAACTGGCATTCGCATTTCCATGGTTGTCTGAAAGGTGAATCTTAATTACAAATCCAGTTAGTAATGTGAAAATACGAATTCTACCTATTTTTAGAGAAAAAAAGGAGATTAATTTATCTTTAAAGGAAAAAACTTTCAGAAACAATAGAAGGATTGTAATAAGGACATTTCATCTCCGATCAACGACGGAGAAGAAGAGCGAGAGTGCGCGCGTGTGTGTTAATGGATCGGATTCTGAAGGCTGCTCGAACATCTGGTTCTCTCAATCTTTCCAATCGCTCTCTCCGGTAAGATCCAGTTTTTGTTTTCTTTCACTTTTTGATTGCATTGAATTTCAAAATCTGGCAATCCTGGCTATGGAAAGTCATCTACTCCACTAATATTTGGAAACTGCTGGCGTAGACCTTGGAAAGTTTTGATTTTTTATTCGGATTAGCTGGTTTGAATGTGAGAAGTTTCGGTTATCTTTTAGGTATGCTTTAATCTTTCCAAATGGGTTCGAATGTAAATATCATCATCTCTTGACCAGGACTCAAGTTTTTGAGTTTTCTAATTAACTTGGAATCTTCCTTGTTCGAGGTTTTGATCCTAGTGCTTAGAAAAAGCTCTTTATATTGTAATGTGCTTACTGTATGAGCTGCAAAGTCTCTGCTTACACCACTGTTTATTGTTTTGGGTTTCAATTTTCAGCGATGTACCTACAGAGGTATATCAATGTCTGGAAACAACCGGAGAAGGTGAAAACTGGTGGGAGGTGATAAATTTTTCTCGATTTTTTAAAATCCTTTTCTTATGCATTGTCCTGTGATCCAATTTCTTGAAACAAAAGATTTCCCTATCTTTGCAGGCTGTTGATTTGCAGAAGTTAATTTTGGCACACAATGACATTGAGGTTTTAAGAGAAGATCTAAAGAACCTTGCCTGTTTGGTTGTGCTAAATGTCAGCCATAATAAACTGTCTAATCTTCCAGCAGCTATCGGGAAGTAAGTATTTCCGGATCTTTGTAGTTAGGTTCCACTCTGTTCAGCTTGTTAATGTCCTAATGCTTGTTCTCGTAACTTATTCATAGGCTTACAGCTATGAAGTCGTTGGATGTCTCCTTCAACTCAATATCAGAATTTCCTGAAGAAATTGGTTCAGCAATTTCTCTAGTCAAGTAGGTTATCTCCATAACGAACAAATTGGTTCTTCTGGTTTAACTTATATTAGGGATTAAAACCACACAGTTCATAATTTATTAAGCTCCTTGTGATCGCTTCAGGCTTGACTGTTCAAGCAATCGCCTTAAAGAATTGCCAGAATCTCTTGGAAGATGTTTAGACTTATCCGATTTGAAGGTTGTTTTATGTTTCTTCTGGATCAGTTGATTTTTGTTTTACTTCCATTTTCACGGGAATGATTGTGCTTATTGTTATCCACAGGCCTCAGATAATCAAATTTTCAGTTTGCCAGAAGCCATGACAAACTGTTCGAAATTATCCAAACTGGATGTGGAGGTATTAGTGACCATTTCTTCCTACTGACTGAAGCGGCTACTTAGCTTTTATCTCTGGAAGAGAAAGCAGTGGCATATGAGGCTATGTTTGGGTAAAGCAAGATGATTTATAGATAATTACACCTATTGCAGGGGAACAAGCTCACAGTTCTCTCTGAGAAGCACATATCATCATGGGCCATGCTTACAGAACTTAATGCATGTAATGACACTCAATTTTTCTTGACATTCGTACATACTGAAAGACTCTGGGATACACTTTAATACCTTTCTATTCTGCAGCTAAGAATATGTTAGGTGGTCTGCCACAGAATATCGGAAGCCTTTTGCGTCTTATCCGGCTTGACCTTCATCAGAACAGTAAGCATAAACTGAGGAGATAATCTTCTGCCATAACCTTTGTTCCAATCATATCAAATTATTTCTTTAATGTAGTTGCTGAACTGTTATTCGATTCACGCAGAAATCTTGTCAGTTCCATCATCAATAAGCGGTTGCTCCTCCCTTGTGGAGTTCTATTTAGGGTCGTTCTCTTCTACGGTTTATTCAGAAAGATTGTTTGCAATCACATGGAATCTATTTATAAACTTTCTCTACTGACACTTCTTCCTGTACTTTATTTCAGAATTAACTCTCTCTCAACATTACCAGATGAGATTGGAGACCTATCACATCTGGGAACATTGGATCTTCGTTCTAATCAGGTACTATGCTCATTTCTTTGATCGATATTGTTCTTAGACAGGATTATTTTTTGTAATCTTTATCTAGGAACAACCACTTGCTTCTAATTAATACTCTACACACTTGTGCTTTCTCAATAGCTCAAGGAATATCCAGCTGGGGCATGTAAATTGAAGCTCTCGTACCTAGATCTTTCAAATAACTCATTGACAGGATTGCATCCTGAGCTCGGTACGATTAGCAAACAGTACCAACCATTTCCGCATCACCTGCTTGCTATTGAATTTAGATGTGAAATCATACGATTAGTAATTAGCATAAAACTTCTTGTCCTCACATTTATAGGAAACATGACTACTCTGAGAAAGCTTGCACTTGTTGGCAATCCTTTGAGAACCCTTAGAAGGTATCATTTTACTGTCTCTGTCTGGTGTTTAGACTTCCTGGTGTTTGTTTGCTTGCTGCTTCAAAAGACCAATATTTCTTTCTTTGTTTGTTTTTGCTTTTCAGCTCATTAGTAAATGGTCCTACAGTTGCTCTGTTGAAGTATCTTAGGAGCCGCCTTTCTAATGGTGGAGGTACCTTAGTCTCTCTCTCTCTCTCTCTCTCTCTCTCTCTCTCTCTCTCTCTCATCAGAACTGTCATGGTTAACTGTCAAACGGTTTCCATTTATAGAAACTAGTGCAAGCACTCCAACAAAGGAAAATGTAATCACATTAGCAGCTCGTATGTCCATATCTTCAAAGGTAATGAAATCAAGAACCTGAGCACCATCCTAGTAAAAGTTCCATGTTCAGAACAGAAACAGGATATTATTATCTAAACTGATTGCACAAACTCAGGAACTTTCTTTGGAAGGTCTCAACTTGAGTGCTGTCCCCTCAGAAGTTTGGGAATCTAGTGAAATCACGAAAATTAATCTTTCTAAGAACTCGATTGAGGAATTGCCTGCGCAACTTTCTTCATCTGTTTCCCTTCAGGTGATAGGAATCTCATAAACATTTGTCATATATGCAAAAAATGCTACATTTGCCTTTACATAAAACTTATCAGTTACTGTAAGAGATTTCATATTATCTTTGTAATTGCAGACTTTAATTTTGTCGAGGAACAAGATTAAAGATTGGCCTGGGACAATATTAATGTCACTTCCCAATCTTGTGTGTTTGAAGTTAGACAATAATCTCCTGAAGCAGGTATGGTGATAGTTCTAAAGAAGAATATTTTATTTTAGAAGTGAATATAGCTTCCACCAGGAAGCTAATGTACGTCTTTTTCTTGTTTGCTCGTAAGATTCCGCTGGATGGGTTTCAAGCAGTCTCTGGGCTTCAGATTCTAGACCTAAGTGGTAATGCAGCTTCTGTCAGAGAGCATCCTAAGTTCTCCCACTTGCTACATCTACAAGGGCTTTATTTGAGGTTGGTTATAACACCTTATAGTATTCATTGTACATCTGGTATTCTCTGGTTTAAGATGATACCTCACTTGCAGCCGAGCCCAGCTATCTGAAGTCCCAGAGGATATACTCAACTTATCTAACCTGCTTATTCTTGACTTGAACCAGAATTCACTTCAGTCAATTTCCAAGGTATATGGCTACATGCTCTACTTTGTGGTTTTACCTGTTGAACTGCTGAACCTGTGGTTTAAATTTGGAGTAACCTAGCATCAATCAGCTTATTAACCAATATCTTCATCTAATGTAATGCATTGGCTCTGTTTTGTTCAAGCAGGGTATCAAGAACATGACTTCACTCAAACATCTAGACATATCCAACAACAACATTTCAAGTCTTCCTCCAGAACTGGTAAGTCTGTTGCCTTTGCCTTTCGTCAATGAAACACAGGAATGCATTTAATATGTAACACCAAGTCCTGTATTGTTCCTTAGGGTTTGCTCGAGCCAACACTTGAAGTTCTACGGCTTGATGGGAACCCATTAAGAAGGTATATCTTTTATTCCAGTAAACATAAAAAACTCAATTAATTTAACAACTTCCCTGATTGATTTCCTTTTGTTTTGACTTACATTGTTAAAACAGCATTCGGAGGCCACTTTTAGAAAGAGGAACAAAAGCTGTCTTGAACTACCTGAAAGACAGAATTCCAGATCAGTAGGTTCGTCAGCACTAATATACACATCGATGTTGTTTGTAACATTTATTTGAACAAAACCAGATTTTATCCTGGAAATAGTAGTGCTTCTTGATGAGAAATGAGACCAACTTGCTTGTCTCCTTTGTGTCAGAGAATTTGCTTTTGTTGATGTGTTATCAATACCTATTATTGTGTCATATGTGCTACAAACTCAAGTCTCCAATGACTTATTCAGCAGAAATCCTTTTACTAAGTGGTTGTTTTTGTGTCTCCATCCTCATTGTTGAATGCTAACCTAAACTTAAGAATCTTGTGGAGCTTGGCAACAGGTTCGACTATCTTTGGTGGTGTCTTGTATTCACTTTCACCTGCTGCAACTTCTGCAGACAAAAATGGAGAAACCACATCCCAAAATCAGCACAAGGATACTGGAACGGACAAAGAATTTACTTGAAACAATGTGTCACTTAAAAGCCACAAGGTGGTAACAATATGTGTTTCAAGTTTTTGAAAGGCTTTTGACGTCATAAGAAGGAAGGGTGAAACTAACCCTTCTCGGAGAAAGCAAGGGATGTACCAATGGTTTCTGTATATTCTCCAACCTTGTGAAACCATAAAGAGGGATCAAATCTAACACGATTAAGAATGGTTTAAGCAATAGTGAATGAACTAGGAAGACTTTAGTTGCAACTTAGAATTTACCAGCTTAATTTTCCCATCAATGGTCAAAACAGGATTCAAAGTGTCCAAACCCTGAGAATAAAGAAATAAAAAGTGAAATTTATGTCACATTAGACGTATGCAAGAGCTTAATTAATCGATCGCAAAAAAAAACGAAAACTTGAAAGGAACTGGATTTAACTGATAAAGTGTAAGGAGCATCTGATGGAATGTCAATGTGCCTTGCAACGTCATCAAGATCAATCAGAACATATTCGTCATCCATAGCCTCTTCTTCGTTAAGTTTCACGGATTCATTCTCCACCTCACTCTCCTGTATCAACTGCGTTTTTTTTTGGGGGGGGGGGGGGGGGGGGGGGGGGGGGGGGGGGGGGAAGAACAATGCTAGGGACACTCCGATAAAAACCAAGAAGCAGAGAAGAGGAAGAAGATTCGTGCAATTTCGCGTCAATCTGTTCTGCTTCTTCTTCCTCGATAGATCGATCGGTGTGATAAGAGCTGTTACAGGAACCCAAATTTCAGGCAAAGTGAAGGACGATAAACCCCAGACAGTTTAGAAACATGCTAACTAAAGGAAATGTAGAGGCAAACAAGAAATTTTTTCAAAGTTAAGATCTTTACAACTCAACAATCCTGAATTTGTATTTTGATATTGGTTTAAGATGAAGAATTTCTCAGAGACAATTCAACAAACGCTTAGCGCGCAAGAGGAACAATGAAATGTGTGGGTTTAACGTACCCGAAGCGAATCAAGCGGATGAAGGAGGAGGAGAAGAAGCAGAAGGCCGATGAAAGCCGAGGAAGAAGAGCGATTTACTACTTTGATTTTGTGGAAATATGAATAAGGAAATGGAGGAATTATTGGAATAGCTTATTAAGTCTTATCTTATCTTGTTGTCAAAGTTAGATCATAGGCTTATTTGAATACTGTAATTTTGTAGGATAGATTGTTAGACTTGAGTCATATATGTACATCGATACCTATGTTGAATCAATACAAGAAACACAGTTTCATTCTTTGCAATCCTATATGGTATCAGAGCTTGAAAACTAGTAAACTCGATTTACAGTGTTTTGAGCAGCGATAATGGCAACTCCACCGACCGCGATTCCGACAACGATCCAAGAGGTGAGACGAACCATCTCTCCTTACGACTTGACATCCGCAGACAATCCAGGGGCTGTGATATCTCATCCTTTGCTCAAAGGTACAAACTATGTCGAATGGGCATGTTGGATGAGAACAGCTCTCATGTCATGAAAAAAATTTGGATTCCTTGATGGATCCATTCCGAAACCCGACGATAACTCACCCGATCTGGAAGACTGGAACACGATTCAGGCTTTGTTGGTCTCCTGGATCAAGATGGCGATCGAACCAGGCCTGAGATCGACTATCTTACATCGAGATGTAGCCAAAGACTTGTGGGATCACCTGAAAAAACGATTTTCATTGGTTAATGGCACCAAACTTCAACAGATCAAGTCTGAATTAGCCTGCTGTAGGCAAAGAGGCATGGCGATTGAGGCTTACTGTGGTAAGCTGGTTCGAATCTGGGACAGCCTTATTGCAAGTCAGCCTATACGCACATGTACATGCAGTAACTGCACCTACAATGTTGGAGCTCTTCAGGAAGCTGATCGTGAGAATGACAAAGTGCATCAATTTGTGCTTGGACTAGATGACCAATACAGAACAGTACGATCAACAATTGTCTCCAAAGATCCTATGCACTCTCGTGAAGAAGCATACAATCTGGTACGACAAGAGGAAGATATGCGCTTGGAAACTGCAGAAAAACCAGAAGCTATGGCCTTTGCGGTGCAGAAAAATTCACGCTTGGCTACTAACGAACACAAGAATACTCTCTGCAAACACTGCAACAGGATGGGGCATACATCAGACAATTGTTATGCCATTATAGGTTATCCAGAATGGTGAGGTGAGAGACCTAGATCTCATTCTGTTTCGAACCGAGGACGAGGTGGAGGATCACGTGGTGGAAGAGGATCACAGCAGTTTGCTAATCATGTGTATGTTCCTCAGGTAAATGACCAAGAAGTAGTAAATCATGTGATCACGGATGGTGACCGCAAGGGCATTCACTTGTCTGATCAGCAATGGAATTCAATCAAGAACATTTTGAATGCGAATGTTGCAGCTGCTAATGCGTCTGGAAAAGAAATTACAACTGAGAGGGTGTCTGGTACGTATTCTTTAAAACCCTGGATCTTAGATACTGGCTGTTCGCATCATATGACAGGAAGATTAGAAATAATGACTGATCTGAAACGAATGAAACCTGTTTTGGTAACAATGGCTGATGGAAGGAATCAGGTTTCTCGAACTGAAGGAACAGTTAAACTTGGAAGTCTTGTACTCAAATCTGTTTACTATGTTAAAGAACTGAAATCTTATCTTATTTCGTTGGCACAATTGACTGATGACTCAGAGTGTGTGATGCAGTTAGCTAAGCAGTTTATTGTGATACAGGACCTCAACTCTATGATGGCGATTGGAATTGGTAAGAGGGCAGGAGGGACCTATCATTTTCGTAAAATAGAGGAGGCTGGTGCTGTGACCACATTAGAGAATAAGACGTTGGGTTTGTGGCACAAGAGGATGGGACATCCCTCTGCGAAAATTTTAGGACTGCTGCCTAGTGTTTCTAGTTTAAGTATTTATGGTAATTTTAATAAGGATTGTGATGTATGCTTTCAAGCAAAGCAAACCCGACATTCATTTCCAATCAGTTTGAATAAAACATCAACGATTTTTGAATTAGTTCATATTGACATTTGGGGTCCTTATCGAATTACTTCACATTGTGAGTCAAGATGGTTTTTAACTATAGTAGATGACTATTCAAGAGCTGTGTGGATATATCTCATGAAAGATAAAAGTGAAACTGCAAAGTGTTTGAAAGAGTTCTTTGCTTTAACGGAAAGACAATTCCAATCGCCTATCAAAACGATTAAGAGTGACAATGGGACAGAATTTGTCGCTCTTGGTAATTTTTTCAGAGAAAATGGTGTGTTACATGAAACTTCTTGTGTAAGAACAGCTCAGCAAAATGGAAGAGTTGAAAGGAAGCATAAACATATCTAGAACATTGCTAGAGCATTACGGTTTCAATCGAATCTTCCTATTGAATTTTGGGGAGAATGTGAGTTGACAGCATGTTATCTAATCAATAGAACTCCTAGATTGGTGTTGAATAAAAAGACACCTTATGAAATACAGTTTCATAAACCGCCAACTTATGACCACATCAAAGTTTTTGGAAGCTTGTGTTATGCTCATAATCAAAACCGACATGGAGACAAGTTTGCTTCCAAAACACGCAAATGTATTTTCATAGGATATCCACATGGTAAGAAAGGTTGGAGACTCTATGACTTGGAAAAGTTAGAGTTCTTTGTTTCAAGAGATGTAGCTTTCTGTGAGCAAAAGTTTCCGTATGAAACAAAGACTGCAACTACTCTTTGTAATGATGTTAACGAGGATCAAAATCTTTGGGCACCAATTTCAGAAGGAATTACAGAGATGGAACCAGATACAAGAGTGTCGAGTAACATCCACAATGACCACGATCCAGTCGCAACTACTATTTCGACCTCAACACATGCAGCTTCTACGTCGAATACAATGCAATCTGCATCAATACAACAGTCACCAATGATAGAAACCGAACCCACAACTGCTGCAGCTTCTGTTGATGATCCTGCCGTGATTACACCTCAGTTAGGTCGAGGTTTGAGAAGAAAAACTGCACCTAAAAAGCTGTAGAGCTACATTGTGAACAACATCACAGGTGCAAAAGCTAATACGATGTGTGTTTATCCTCTGTCTGCAACAGATAGTACCTCACGTTTTTCAGCTCATCATTCTGCTTATGTTGCTGCAGTTGTGTCAGCGTGTGAACCAAAGTCATTCAAAGAAGCAATGACAAATAATAAATGGAGATCAGCCGTTAACAGTGAGCATTCGGCTTTGGTAAACAACGAAACGTGGACGATGGAAGATCTACCAATTGGAAAGAAACCAATCGGTTGTCAATGGATATTTAAACTAAAGTTCAACTCTGATGGTACAATAGAAAGACACAAAGCAAGGCTAGTTGCATTGGAAAATCGACAAATAGAAGGAGAAGACTATGGTGAAACATTTTCTCTGGTTGCAAAAATGGGAACAATTCGAATTTTTCTGGATGTTGCAGTTAAACGAGGATGGGAAATACATCAAATGGATGTACACAATGCCTTTTTGCATGGAGATTTAGAAGAAGAAGTGTATATGAAGCTGCCACCAGGATTTCAACTTAAAGACAAAAACAAAGTATGTCGTCTTCGCAAATTGATCTATGGCCTTAAACAAGCACCTAGATGTTGGTCTGCAAAGCTTTCTGCTGCTCTAATGTCTTATGGCTTCGAACAATCGCTTGCTGATTATTCGCTGTTCACATATCATAAAGGAAATATACGAATACAAATCCTAGTTTATGTCGAAGATTTAGTAGTCACAGGAAGTTGCAAGCAAGCTACTCAAAGGTTCAAAGATTATTTGGCTTCTTGCTTTCATATGAAGGACTTGGGACCACTAAAATATTTTCTTGGAATCGAGGTTGCAAGGAATGATACATGATTGTACTTATGTCAAAGAAAGTATGTGTTAGACATCATAGCCGAAACAGGATTGTTAAGTGCAAGACCTGCTTTATTTCCGATTCAACTAAATAACTCATTGGCAGTTTCAGAATCTGAATTCTTGCAAGATCCATTACCCTACAGACGATTACTTGGCAGACTTATATATTTGGGGGTTACACGACCTGATCTTGCTTACTCGGTTCACATCCTAGCTCAGTTCATGCAGTCACCAAGACTAGATCATTGGACAACAACCTTAAGAGTAGTCTGATACCTCAAATCCGACCCAGGACAAGGTATATTTTTGCGCGCATTTGGTGACATAAGAATAACAAGCTGGTGTGATGCAGACTGGGCAAGTTGTTTTATCACAAGAAAATCTATAACAGGTTACTTCATTCAACTGGGAGACTCACCGATATCATGGAAAACTCAAAAACAGAAAACAGTAAGTCTTCTGCAGAAGCAGAGTATCGCGCCATTGCTATGCTTGTTCAAGAACTAATCTGGATAAAGCGGATGTTGAGTACACTTGGCATCACTCACGCAGAACCAATGAAAGTTTGTTGTGACAGTAAATCTGCAATTCACATTGCAACAAATCCAGTTTTTCATGAACGAACAAAGCATATCGAGATAGATCTTCATTTTGTTCATAATGAAGTACTCACACAGAACGTCTCGTTCGCACATGTCACGTCCAAGACTCAACTAGCTGATATTTTGACGAAACCACTTGGCAGTAATGGTTTTCAAACGTTTAAGAGCAAGTTAGACATACATAACTTGTATGCTCCAATTTGAGGGGGTATTGAAATAGCTAGTTTGTTATTAAGTCTTATCTTATCTTGTTGTTAAAGTTAGATTCCTGTAAATTATGCTTATTTGAATACTGCAGTTTTGTAGGATAGATTGTTAGACTTGAGTCCTATATGTACATGGATACCTATGTTGAATCAATACAAAAAACACAGTTTTGCAATCCTATAGGAATATAGAATAACTTAAACGGAGGATTTTGTGGAACCAAAGAACAATTACCATGTGGCTGACTTCGTACTGTCAAAAGTTTGTATAACCGAAAATAATTAATTATGCAATTCAACAATTTACCAATTCTTAACATAAATATGTAAAATAATAATTGTATTTTAGAAAATGATAAAACAATACTCCAGGCAAGCAACAAAACAGTGTCAAGATGACTAAGCCTTAAAAGAAGATTCTGCAAACTCTTTCAGGACGATTTGCCAAAAGAGAAGCTTCGGAAGCAAGACATTGATTTTATTTTTCTTCTTCGTCTAATTTTCTATTCATCTTCACACGTCTCTCGTCATTTTCTTTTGTAAAGCTCCTGTTAGACTTTACACTTTTTGGTTTCCCCATTTGTTTAGTGGCAAGTTTCGGTGGATTTTCTTCACCCAAAAAGTCGAGAGCTTTTGCTTTCCAGGTAAGGATCTCTTAGCTTCTTCTGTTCCTGTTTGTCTCTCCTTCCAAACCCTATTCTTCATTTCGATTGTACGGTATTCAATTGAGTTCTTCTCCTTTTCTGTTAATTAGGGATTTGTTTAGTTGATTGATTGCCGATCTTTCTGTTCTGGGTATAATTTTGCAGGTAAACTTCAAAGAATCGTGTGTATTCGTTGTATTGCATCTTTACGATCTGACCCTTCTCATGATTAGTTTTCGATCTTCGAATAGACCATCTCCGACATTCTCTTCTAAAACTCCGTTTTCTTATTCCATTTCTTATCTTTTTCTACCATCGAACGTCTTCTTCATACGCTACTTCAATTGCTCTAGATTTCGCCTAAAAATTTGACCTTTGTCCTTTCCTTGTTCGCAATCTAAAAGCATTTCCCTTTCACCCTCTTGCAACTTGAAACCACCTAAAGTCTAGTCTTTTACGTCCGATTAGGTCTTTTGAAACTCTGTTCTTAGAACTAGGAAAGAAGAAAATGGCTGACCGAAACTGGTTAATTTCGTTCGAGGATCTTCCTTCTCATTTGATCTTGGAGATTTTGACCTCTGGCCGGCTTAGCGCGGTTGATCTACTAAGCATGGAATTAACTTCAAAGGTTTTCGGAGGGAACCATGAATTGTACCCTGTGAAATTCAGGTCACTAGCTGATTATGCTGCGTCTCAGCTTTCCTCTATGCATCCTGTCTATGTGGGAATGGGTTTGGCTACACAGAAAGAGCTTTTTGCGAACTGTGAAGGAAACTGGAAGCGGCTTTTGAGTTTTCTACAGTCAGTTGAGCAATCCTCGGATATGGTTGAAACCTCTGCAGGCAATGTATGTTGTCTTTTAATTTCTCTATTTGCTTTCATTGGTGAATATTTCTTATAGTCAGTAGTCTTAGGTAGCTTAATGAGGTCGAGAATCTACTGAAATAAACATGTATAAGTATTAGGAATATAGCTCTGACTGTTATGGCAATTTTTGGTAAATGAAACTCCAGGATTAATTTGGTTTAGAAGTCAACATATGCTTTTCTTTCATTCTTTCCGCAGATGCAAATTGCAACAGGAAAGTATCACACATTGCTAATCAACAACTCAAAGGTTTATTCTTGTGGTGTAAGTTTGTCTGGTGTTCTTGCTCATGGCCCAGAAACTACTCAATGCGTAGCATTTACGCCTATAGAATTCCCCTTCTTTGCTCAAGTGGCTCAAGTCTCAGCCACACAGAACCATTCTGCTTTCGTATTGCAATCTGGAGAGGTCTGTTTCGATAAAACCCATCGTATGAGTATATTGTCACTGGCCTAATCGCTTACCAACAACTCTACGTAAATACCGCCACAGGTTTTCACATGTGGGGATAATTCATCGCATTGCTGTGGTCATTTAGATACTAGCCGTCCAATATTTAGGCCTAAGCTAGTTGAGCCCTTGAAGGGCACTCCGTGTAAGCAGGTAAAATTAATGCCTACTCATCTAGACCAATCAATTTACTAAATTGAGTTATTCAAACATAAAATAAACTCATCTTCTATATCAGGTTGCTGCTGGGCTGCACTTCACTGTTTTTCTATCAAGGGAAGGGTGTGTGTATACTTGTGGAGCAAATACACATGGGCAGCTTGGTCATGGCGATACCTTGGACAGACCAGTACCTAAAGCTGTTGGTTTTCTTGAAAGGGTTGGCCCTGTGGTGCAAATTGCAGCTGGACCGAGCTATGTTCTGGCTGTAACACAAGATGGCTCGGTTTACTCATTTGGCTCTGGTTCTTACTTCTGTCTGGGTCATGGAGAACAACAGGACGAGCTCCAGCCGCGTCTTATTCAGCCTTTCAAAATAAAAGGTATAAATATACTCCGTGTCTCTGCAGGCGATGAACATGCTGTTGCACTTGATTCCAATGGTCGTGTAAGTTCTCTGTTTCCATCACTCTCCGTCTCCATTTGGTCAGAAATCAGAGCAATGTTGTTAAATTGTTCTTTATGACGCTTAGGTATACACATGGGGTAAAGGTTACTGCGGTGCTCTAGGCCATGGAGATGAAAACGACAAGACCACTCCCCAAGTTTTGGACAATCTCAAGAATTGCCTTGCTATCCAGGTCATCTTCTTCCGTCATCTATTTCATTTCAAAGTCTGAGATAATGATTTTGTTACTGTATTCTCTAAATTCTTGAGCGTGTGTTAGTTTCAAGGATTTTTCAATATAAATTGCGGTTAGAGTCAATTTAATCTTCTATATATGGTATAGAAAAATGAAGTTGGATTTGTTTGCTTTTGTTTGTATGAAGTTTTGATCGTTTAGAATCAGTTCAACCGAATTTAGAGAGACCTATATATGAGTCTGATTTTTTTGGCAGGTGTGTGCAAGAAAAAGGAAGACATTTGTTTTGGTGGAAGGTGGATTATTGTATGGATTTGGGTGGATGGCGTTTGGAAGCCTCGGATTCCCGGACAGAGGAAATTCAGACAAAGTTCTGAAGCCAAAAGCATTGGAGTGTCTGAAACCACACCGTGTGTCTCAAGTTAGCACCGGTTTGTATCACACCATTGTGGTCACTCAACGTGGTCGCATTTTTGGGTTTGGAGATAACGAAAGAGCTCAACTTGGTCACGACTCACTCCGCGGCTGCTTAGAACCTACCGAGATCTTTCTCCATTGTGGCCGTTCTCGTAGCCGACTCTGTTGATCCCAAGGCAAGTAGATAACCCTGTTTGTATGAACCGGATCCAGATTGGATTAACCGGTTAGTGTATCTTGTATGATTTGTATCTGTTTGAATTTTTTTACAATTGTGAGAGTAATCGAAGAATTTCAGGACCACCTTAGTGCAGAGAATCATGATATGAGTTTGTAATCTAAAAAGCTTTACAATGACAAAATACATGAATCGTAGTGACAAATTACAAAATTTGCAAAGTAATTTAGGCTTCAAAACCTTAAATTGGAAACAAATCAGGGCACAACAAAGTCAACGTATCCTTACATGTTTACTACATTCGAGCATATCCTTAAAGTTATGTTCTGCTAAAACAAATTCAAATCATACCACTACTCTATCGTTGTCAAAAAATATCCTTACCACTTGACAAAAGAAATAATCATAATTCGTCAAATTAAATATCCAATCATCTATTAACTGTTTCGGATTAACGATTAGTTTTTTTTTATCAACTAATCTACTGGTTTTGAAATTCCGCTCCTACCACTACACGTAAGAAGTTCAATCTCGGGTACCTTGAAGATTTGTAAAGTGACTACACCATTGGACACTTGTCATCGGCGATTAACGATTAATTTATGTACCACGTATTTAAAAAGTTAAAAATAGAATAAATTAAAAAAAAAAGAAGGGAAACGGATAAGAACACGTCAGACATGTCAGTTTTAGGGAGATTGAACTATCTCTGTACATTGAATCGACAATATGGACTAACGGGGAAGAACTCAAACGAAGCAATGTTTGTGATCGAAGCTTACCGTACACTTCGTGATCGTGGTCCTTACCCAGCTGATCAATTTCTCAGAGGCCTCGAAGGAAGCTTCGCTTTTGTCCTCTAAGATTCCCAAAACTCCTCTGTTTTCTCAGCTCTGGTACAGATTCCCATAAGTCCTCTATTTTTCTCCCTTGGTTTGTTTGTTTTCTGTTTCTGACTTGTAAACTTTTGATTTTAAATGTTCAGAGCTCCGATGGAGGAGAGAGTCTTTACTGGGGAATTTCAGGAGACAATGTCGGATGATATTAAGATCATAAAGCAAGGCTGTCCGAAATCATTTGCTCCTTTCCCTACTGGTTGTATGTTTCACAGTGAATCGGGGCTTAAGAGCTTTGAACATCCAACTAACAGGATGAAGGCAATGCCTAGAATTGACAGTGAAGGTGTCATTTCTGGAGCTAACTTCAAAGTGGATGCTTGTTCTAAGATCAGTAGCATCCCCAGGAGAGGAAGTGAGGCTAACTGGGCGCTGGCTAATTCTCTTTGATTTTCTCATCTAAATCGATCAACTCTGTTTCTATTTTTTTCTGCGGCTTTTTTGATGTACTGTAAATAGTCTTTAATGTATTTAATGTTATCACAATAAAAGAAAACAAATGCCTCCTTGCTTCTCAGAGCTTAAAGATGCACTTTTTACTCGTAATTGCATTGAAATGATCGCACTTTTTGGTAGATATGAGGTAGAAAACAGAGTAGCAAGAGAAAAAATTGTGTTGATTCTGTGAATTTGGAACTTTACAACAGCAATATAAAAAGCTTGGTCGAAATTTATCATTTATCCTTCCACATGTCTGCAACCTCATCAGGCTCCAATGGGTTCGAGAGTTCATGCATCTTTCTTCTAGTTTTTGCCTTGATATTCTTAGCAATTTTCCCTGCTTTATTTTTCTTTTCTCCAAAGCTCGAATCTGAAACAAAGGTAATTAAATACTTATAAATATTTAACTTCGACAATGTGCTCTGATCAAGTTGTATATCGAGCTCAGTACCTCGTTTAGAGATACATAGTAGTCTTGGGCATATTACCCGGATCCAGATACATGAATGGAAACCGATCCAAAAATTCGGGTCCGGGTACTTATTGGTTATACAAGGAAATAACCATCGGATTTTCTTATCGTATATCCACGATTATCGGTTTGGATTGGGTAATACCCGATACCCATTCGGGTACCCGAACTTAATTAATGGCATCAACGTCCAAACTTCACGTGTGTTTCACTTCCCACATGCTTCGACTTTTCATTACCCACCGTCTCCAAAAGTCTCTTCACGCGAAGGCGATTCTCGAAAGTTACAAACTGAAATTATAAACTGGAATCACGCAATTCACCACGGTACCATATCTCTCCTCCGCTGTTATTGCTCCTCTGTTGGTGTTTTCGAGAGCAAGATCCCAGGTAATCTTCTCACGATTTCAATCTCTCTTGCGCTTTCATTTCTACATTCTCGACCTAATTCTCCACTTATGGTCTTGATTTTGCTTTCTATTCTTGATTATTCATTATTTAGTTACACGAAATTGGAATCAAAGATTCTAGGGTTTTTGTTTTTGAAATTTTATAGGGCTTTTTGAGTTTAGATGTAAGATTCAGTTATTCATATAGTTTTGTTAAAGCAATTGGTACAATTTTCCCAAAATTTTATCTAATTTTGATTGTAATTGATCCGATCCAATTTTAGGGTTTTAGTTTATGAATTTTTTTAGGGATTTTTGATTTTAGATGTATGATTCAATTATTCATATAGTTTTGTTAAAGTAAAATATGATTTCCCTAAACTTTTATCTATTTTGATTGTAATTGATCCGATCCAAATTTAGGGTTTTAGTTTATGAATATTTTTAGGGCTTTTTGATTTTAGATGTAGGATTTAGTTGTTCATATAATTTTGTCAAAGTAATTGACACAATTTTAAGGTTTTAGTTATATGATAATGTGATATGATGATATAAGACATCAAATATGTTGACTTGTCCAACCTCATCAAAGACATCAAATATGAAGGAGCATCTAAACTCATGCAATCAATATAAAGTATGGCTTACTGACATTAAAAAAATGGTATTTACTGATGATGTTAGGCTTCGTTTAGGAAATGTTTTTGATAAGAATGTTAGGGATGCAAAAAATGAGTTAGTTGTAACTTCTGAATTGCCATTATCGTTTGTAGAGAGTGAGCCTTGGAAAATATTTTGCAGTAGGGTTAGGTAACCAAAACCACACTCACGTAGATCTGCAACCAGGGACGTATAAGAGTTGCATTCTCAGGAAAAAAACAGAAATCAGAAAGCTTCTAAGTGATAACAAGCAGAGATTGTCATTGACAACTGATATTTGGGTAGCTCCTTGTACTAGAACAAGTTATATGGTCATAACAACACATTATATTAGTGAGAATTGGAAAGTGAAGAAGCTAATCATAGGGTTTAAAAACGTACCTGATCACAAAGCTGCTTAATTCTTAATTGATTGTTAGGCTGAGTAGGGTATATATAAAGTGTTTAACATAACAGTTGATAATGCAACAACTAATACTAGTGAAATGGGAATTCAAAGAAGAGTTTAGACTTGTGGAGGATGAAGCTTTAGTGTTGGCTGGTGATTACTTACATGTTAGGTGTGCCACGCATATCCTCAACTTGGTGGTTAAAGATGGATTGACATAGATAGATGATAGTGTTTCTGGAATTAGGAATGCGATCAATTTTGTGCGATCTTCTGGAAATGGACAAAAATTGTTTGAGCTGCAGGTTGACACTGGAAAAATTCATAGAGGAAGTCTTCCTTTAGATGTAGGAACTAGATGGAATTCAACCTACTTAATGCTTAATCAAACATTGAAGTTTAGAGTAGCTTTTGATAAGATGGAGGAGGAAGATGTACCTCATAGATCGTATTTTTTGGAAACAGTTGATGTAAAAAAAAAGAGTGGGACCTCCAGTTTCTGTGGATTGGGAATATGTTCTTATTTGTGTTACAGTAAAATTGTAACAATTGCATTGAATCTACAATCTTATAGTAAGGGTAACAACTTTGCTTTGAAGAGAAAAGCAATTGCTATGACTGACAAGCTAGACAAGTATTAGAGTCCAACTGGAATTAACAAGATGATCATAGTCACTAGTGTCTTTGATCCGTCTAAGAAGATGAATTTTGCATAATTGTGTTTTGAGAAGCTATATGGTAAAGACAGCAAGGAATTTGCTCAGTTAAACAGTGTTGTTATGCGCATCTTGGAGAGATTGTTCGAGGAGTACAACAGTAGACATAATACAGCAGCCTTGTTTACAAATTCAACTTAGTCAAACATTAATTCATCTTACTCACAAAAGCATTCTGTCTCAGAGAGAAGGAAACCAATTTCAGTGGACAATGATCTCGGGTATGAGAGAATGGGTTCTCTCTATAAAGAAATTGTGACTGAGATAGGATTGCAAGATGACAGTATAAAATTAGAAATATGTCTGAAAGAAAAGGTAGATAATCCTAATCTTATGGCTGGAGCAAATTATGATATACTATCTTGGTGGAAACAAAATTCTATGAAGTTTCCAATTATGTCTGATAGCCATCAAGCGGAAGGGTTTTAAAGCCATCAAGGAGTTGCTTAACAAATTATTCGATTCAAGTGTTGATGTGTGTTCAACAATGGTCGAAGTGTGAAGTTCATGTTATAGACAAAGACATTATGAGAATACAAGAAATGCTTTGAGATGTTGAGATGCAAGATGAGCTCATGAGGGGTAGGAAATGCAAGATGAGCTCTATACTTTGTTCTGTTTTCTTACTTCGTTCTGTTTAGATGTTGAGATGCAACAATGGTCATAACTTCATTATGTTTTCTAAATTTTGTAGAGTATGAAGACTTTGGAAAAGTTGGAAATTGAAGTTTATGAAGAACAAGGTATAAATACTTGACTACTATCAAATAATTCGATATGTCTATGTTGCAATATGATCAACATAATGACCAAATAGTTTGATATGTTTCAGGGGAATGAATTGAAGTTCTTTGGACTCTTTGTATATCTTTTGGATTGTGTAAGATGAATTTTTAATCCCGTTCTAGTTCATTGGTATCTTTAGAACATTTCTTTGAATATATTGGATTGTGTTTCAGAATGAATATGTAATATATAATAATTATTGGACCCGACCCGGAACCGAGACCGAACCGAAACACTTTCGGTTCTTCATTGGGTATAAAAATTTAGACCCGACCTGGAACCAGTGAGACCTGAACTGGTACTGAACAAATTCAGTTTTGGTTTTTATAAGGGTATTGAAATTGTGAACCCGAAAAATCCAGATCCAAATGGGTATTACCCGGAACCGACCCGAATACCCGAATTGCCAAGCCTAATACATAAAACAGATTCTCATAAAGCGTGGAACATCTGAAGCTGCCTCCAAAAACTCTTTATTGGATTTAAACAAAACCTTGGACCAACCTTAATAAGGGTCATTTTATCCAGACCACCTCGTGCAATCTTGTCTGACTCGTTATGAGGTACTGATATCTACAATGGAAAACTAGGTTAGTTAAACTAGGTTAGAAGATAGAACAATCTTCTATGGCACTAAAGGTTTAAGTTGCATATCAAACCAAAAATGCAGGTAACTGGAAAATTTAAGAGAGAATTGAAAACACCTTTCAAGAAGAATCAAATAATAGAAAAGCGACTGACTTTGTATTTAAGATGTAAAATTATACCTCAAAAACAAACAAGAAGAAGAGCCCTCAAGTTCGATGAGCTCGTTAAGAGTGGCGCATTTACTGCTCTTAGCTTCCACCTTACTATCCTTCTTACAATGAGGCAATAGTGACACCATGTTCAACATCAGATGCCGATACCTTCCGACGAATGAAGAATAAACAGAGTTACTCGATGATTCTTCTCCACCAATAACATGACTAAACCAAATCTAAACCCAATGTAAAGTTTAACACGCTTCATCTGAAACTGATCCTACGGGAACAAGTAACAAGAACCTTCTCTTTATTCCTGAATCCAGACGCAGACGCAAAAGCTGGTTTAGATTTCTCAGCATCTTTGTTCTTATCTTTCCAGCCCAAGCGTGTCCTTTTAGGACTCTCGGGAGCAGAATTGTTCTTCACCGGTGCCGCTGCTTCAGTCTCGCTGTGCTTTCTCTTCTTCCCCGTTTTGAGTTTCCTCTATGGAAGAAGAAACAACGCTAAATCTCTTTTTAGGGTTTTACAATTTTACTTTCGAATCAAACAAATCCCAAGTAGGTTCTTAACATTTGTTTAATATAAGTAATGAATTAAGAACTCTACCCCAAGTTTTAATTTTTTTGGATTCCAATAGTAAAACCCCACTTAGAGATTTTAATATTTTTTTCAAAAAAAATGTAATTGTAAAATTTATAAACATAGATTTTATAGAAACATATTTTGCATTCTTTAAATTTAAATCATACAAAATATAGAATATGAAATTATACAATGATTAATTGTAATCATGATTTGCGTCAAACTCATCTCAAACTAACCACAAAAAAATCATCTATAACATACACTTTTGTTTACGCTAAACACAAAGAAACAAATGTAGTCCATTCAATAAAGCTGTACTAGAGATCACATTTATACATCCTCGTGTATATTATGATGGTCGACGAGCAATTGTTCCAACTAGCAATGTAGAAGGAATATGGTAATGATGCAAATAGACACTGAAAACTTGATACAATATAAACTATCAATACTTGCCTCAAGATCCTTAATTGCTTGTTCTCTTGAGACTTCTTTTTGCTGTCGAGCACACTTCAAAAAGCCGATGCATAGAACTCCTTGGATAACAATCAAAGGTGATGCATAAAGGGAACTTGTTTCAAACCAAATCAAACATAAGTAATTTTAATATTGACAAAGATAAATGATTCAACAAGTAGGAAACAACATAGGAAGAATACACATATGTGATGTTTAAGAATGGGTGGAAGTGTAATCTTACTGATAGGACTTAGATAACACCACAAGAAAGGAGCATGTAGCTTGCAATATTCTGTAGAAATAGGAGATCCTTCCTTTTAGACACATAGTCAGGAAACGCGCTTGTCATCACAGCAAAACTGAAATGACCAATGAATATAGACATTGCCATAAAAATCAGATAGCAACCAACAAATGGTCTCACTTTGAGTTCCTTGCTTACAGAGTTACTTGAAGCAGCAATCGAAAACAACTTACAAAAGTAACACCAGATTTACACTATAACAAGAAGTACAAAAAGGAGGGTTACAAAGCTTTATGTAACTTACAAAATCTGAAGCATTCCTCTCCCAACACAGTATTCAAGAACATGTGTAAAATTAGACAACACAAATTAGGAGAATGTAAGAAGCAATTCATGGTAGAAGAAAGAAAGGAAAAAGATATGAACCTTAGAAAATTTGAGGATGAATCCCCATTCTGTCTCAGCGAGAACAACAAATCAAGCAATCAACACAGCATAACACCGGAATATTCCATCGAATATCTGCTCGGAAAAGATAAAAACTTTAGAAGAAGATTGAATCTAGAACCAAAGGGACAGAAACAGAGACGAATTAATTACATCATGGTTGTCAAGGAAAGAGAGAACGGCAGCGAGAACATTACGACAACACAGAGAATGGCGATGAGAGCTATAATGAGGCTAAAGCATCTACAAACAACAAGAAAAGGGTCTGCTCTGTTTGATACCCTGGATTTCAAGGATCCACAAGAAGGTGCGGAATTTCTTTGATTTCCTCAGTCCTCTCATCTGAAACCGATTTCCAGGTGAGATACTACTTTCTTTAATCTGAATATGATCCGCCGTTGGAAGCGTTCGTTGCGATGTGTTGGTTAGGTTAAGAGATTCACAAGGGATTGATAAACTGGAAAGGTAGATTCTTTCACCGGATATTCAAGCTTTCTCTTTTCATATTATTCTTCTTCCTCTCGTGTGCTCAGATTTTTTTTCTTCTGCTAAAACTTTTCTACAGTAATATACTGATCCGCGGGCGGTTCTTAAAAACATCAGCGTAAGGTTACTAGTGAAATCGGGTTCAGATTCATTGGCCCTAAAAATATTAAAATAAATAAGAATCAGCCCAAAAATAAAGAGTTGGTTCGCTGGAAAAGAATCCGGGTTCGCCACGTGGCAAATCCTAATCTGCTTTATTATTTTTTTTTTTTTTAAGAACTCTTTTAAAAAATTCTTTAATGTAGATGCTCTAAGATTTCCAAGTGCATCTTCAAAAGGCAGAACCTTTAAACATTATTTATATATAATGCAAATGACATCTACCCTAGTGGCAGATAGTAAGTCTACTTAAGACAACACATTTATATAATTTGGGATCGAGTCTCTATGCCTACATTATGTAGAAATTTGACTATTGGGTCGGCCAGTTGTGGCCCAACATAATTTGCCATTGACAAAAAAAACTTTTGAAACTATAAGAGACTTTAAACAACTTTTGAAACTATAAGAGACGCTGACGCGTCGCTCTAGTATTGGTGGTGGTGGAAGTGTTTTGGTGTGAAAAAAAGAAATCTCAAGCTCCGCGACTTCACCTCATTTCCTCGAAAATTTTGTCGTTTCCCCTCTCATGTGGCGATCTCTCAAACGACGGCAAGGATCTCTCAGATCAATGGTGGGAGAAGTCGAAGTCTCCGACGATTTCATACTCCATCCACCTTCTCCATCTCTTATCCACCTTCTATATATCTTATCCATCAACCTTAAACCCTACGATTTCAAAATCTCCACCGACTCTTATCCAATCAAATGCCCTCCATCGCGGTTCTACGATCTCTTCGACGCCGTGAACTCCACACGGCTTCCGTATCTGCATTTAAATCTGTATGTGTTTGTCTTTGATTTTCATCTTTTGCTTAAAAATCACGTTTGAGTTTTCTTGTGAAAATGTGAGACTTTTCTTAATTTTCAGGATCTGAAACCGTTTATACTTCTTCAAAATGGAACAGAGTTTGAAATTACTGAAGTGTTTAATCTGGGTCATTATCTTGTATTACAATTGAGGGCTTTCGAATCTGATTTCTTAATTTCTTAAAGTTTCGTACTTTGTTTCTCACTAACAGAAATTGGGGATATGATGAACGTCCAATTCTTGATCTCTGTAATTCAATTCTTATTGTCTTCATTTTTTTTCTGATCTGTGTAATTCAATACTTGTATCCTCCCACTGGCAGATTGTTGGAGATTGAATAGAGATGAGGAAATGATCTGGTTTTGAAGATATGGAAGGTGAAGTGATAGAAGAGAGAGAGAAGCAAGGGTACAAGTAATACTAGAGATGCACTTTGTACATGATCTGCGATAACATGCAATACAATCACCACCCTTATTCATACATGTTTTGTGTCTCCATTGCTTTCAGTGCTTTACTCTCTGTTCTTCTGGGTTTTCCACTTTTTGGTGATTCTGTTTTGTTTAACTCCTGCAAAAGAAGACTATAGATAAAATATATATATGATAGCTTAGCAACAAGTAAAGTGCAAAAGTAGGCAATTTTGATGAATTGGTTCTGGCTGTGTAATTTTTGAGTTTTTGCACTTGTTTTTGTAAATTTCAACTTTATAAGGAGATATGTGAACTTGAATTACTGATCACACAGGAGGAGGCTTTGTCTTGAAAACTTACATGGCATGTATAGTATGTCATGTGTGCAACTATTGGCTCTGGCTGATTCAGTCGTCACAAGTTCATCAGTTGGTGCATCACCAACCACAATGTGAGTATGATATGTGTGTGCAGGATCTTCGAATTGTCGTGTTTGCAACTTAGTATAATGAAGAGTTAGATGGTTTGGTATGTGAGATTGATGTTAATCTATGGCCGGTTAAAGCTAATAATTACATTACAGGCCACCTCCTCATATCTTGAAGTTCACATACCTGAGGAAGTTGTTCTCCAGCTTGCTTCTGGACTTAGAATTGAAATCAATCGTGGTTTTACTGCTCTTAGGAACATCGCATCAGGAAGAGATCTCAAGAAGTTTCTTTTGGTAATCACTTTCTTGTTGAAGTAATGTTGTTAGTTAGAATTGTTGGTTTCTCAGTTTTCTAACATTGTTTACAAAAATATGTTTTAGGTGATAGCTGGTTTGTGGGTTTTGTCTAAAGTTGGTAGCTCTTGCAACTTCTTGACCTTAATCTATATTGGTAACAAACCATATCATTCTCGTTGCATTCAATTGACAAACCTCAAGACCAATCATGTTTTAAAAATCTAATTTGATTTTATTCTATTGTTTTAGCAACTTAATACATTTTATAATTAGATTTTTTTTTAAGAACTTCTAGTAGAATTCTACCATTAGAACTCAAATAAAACATGAATTTTTATTAGAGTTCTTAAAATTAAAATATTTATTAATATCAATAAAAATATGTTAAGAACCCCATTAAGAATTCTCGGGAAGACCAGCTCTTTGACTTACTGAACTCAACGACATCGTAAGTGTAAGAAACATAAATGGCTAGGTCGCGTTTTTGATGGGCCTTGAAGAAAAGAGTATTTAATGGGCCTTTAATGAAAAAAAGAACCTAAATAAGTAGAGATGATACAAAAAAATAATCTTTTCTTTCTCTTTCTATTTGCAATCAATATAATCGTGTCTGTAAACTCTACAATGATCAGTATAGTTTTCTTTTCTCTTGATTTTCCTGGGAACGAATCTGTAACAGAAGAATAGAAAACAAAAAAATAAAGCTCGCTAAAATAATACAAACCTCACTGATTATCTTCACGACTCTGTACACTTTTTTTATCAAATCCGTATGGGCAAACCAAAGTTTTGAAACGTTCGAATCTCTCCTCTAAGACCCGCAGTGACAATCACCATTCCCCAAGAAGCTGACACATTCCCTGAATTTCCATTTGACGTCGATAAATCTGTACTCAGGCGATTCCCACTTCTGTTCCTTCCAAACAACAGTTTCTCTTCAGGCCAAGTTGCTGACATTCTATCAAAAAAGTATCCGTTTGTTGCGCTTGAAATGATCCCATTGCGTGGACTGTTCAATCGATCCTGAGTCCCCGACTGGTCCACCGGTGTAGGTGGATGGTTAGCTGTGGAGATTTCGTCCAAGTTCTTGGTGTTTCCGTGAAGCCTGTCTCTGTTTTGAGTTCCCCAGGCCTCAAGTGAGGCCATTCCGGGCCATGAGATGGCTGCAGAAACGTCTTGGCTATGGAAATGCTCGTAAGAGTTTGTAACTGTCACGTTCTTGTTGCTATTACTCCTGCTTGGTCGAGAAGCAGGGGATTCATACTTCCATATGTACACATGTGAATCCTCGCTAGCTGAAATTACGTATTTCCCATCTGCTGTGATTGAGGCAGAGATCTGGCTGCTCGTATTCCGAAACCCTGTCAAACGATATGGAAACAGAAAAGATCAATCATTTGGCTCGCCAATGAAGTAACAAATTTCAAAGCCTGAAACTTTTAAAGGCGTCTGCATTTGTTTGGTTACCTTTAAGTTTGTTTACTAGATCAGTTCCATCAACAACGCGGATCCGTGAATCAGAAGATGTGACAAGCACTTCAGATGAGCTCCCAGGCACATACTATGGTATGAAATGAGACAAAGCAAGGAACTTTTAGATCCATCAAGAACAACGCCTTTTGTTTCATCGAATTTCGCTCCTGAAGATATGATTTTCACATTACCTGGAAACCAGTTATCTTTTTTTGATGAGCTTTCTTCTTCTTGTTTTGTAGATTTATCTGGCTTTTCTGCTGCAACTTGTTATCTGAAAAGAAGATATCACTTAATGTTAAAAACATCAGAAATAGAAGAAAATCCCGAATCTACATCTTGACAAGAACTTCATTACCAGATGCATTGTATATGCGACAGCTACCTTTGTATGAACCAACCAACGCACCCTTCAAGTTTAAACAGAGATAGTTTAGAAAGTTAAGAAACTATGTAGAGATTCTTCATGAGATGCTAAAGATCAAATAACTTGACAGATTTAGTTTACCTGACCGTCTGGAGTGTAGCACGCCGAGGTGATCATCTCATGAAGATCATACCAGTCAACTACTTGACGATCTGGAATGCTCCAGACACGAACTTTTGCATCTAAAGATCCACTGATGAAGTATCTATCATCAACCGGATTAAATTGAATGCAAGTCACTGTTCCAATCAATATAATCAAAATACACAAATTATTAGTTTTATAAACACCTAAAGACAGAAAATCAACAGCAATGGTGCAGAGACTACTAACCGTAATCACTGTGCGAAAATACTTTCAAGCAAGTTTGGCTGGACAAGTGCCATAAACGCACTGTTTTATCCATTGATGAAGAAAGTAGATGCTGAAGAGACAAGTAACAGAGAAAGCTTATTAACTCTTTTCTACCAATCAATTTCTTCCAAACAGAAACAAACAAAATAGAGTAAGATAAAGTGACTATCTAACCTGAGACTTGGACCAAGCAAGGTCAAGCACATCATATAGATGTCCTTGAAAGGAACAAAAGGGCTTTTCTGAAAGTCCAAAAACAGAGTCAGGAACAAATATGTTCTCTAAACTCAACGACTTTCTGCTTATAGAAGCTCTCCCTCTTCTCCTTGGTGACATAGTAGTTGGTTCTGGAGACCCATTATTAGCCGTAAGCAATAATTCCGGTCTATCAAGTAACAACTCTCCCTTCTTTTCAGCCTCGACAACTTGCCAAATATGAATGATGCAATCCTCGCCAGCACTAGCAAGATACTTACCATCCAAACTAAACTTAATGCTCCAAATAGAACCATTATGCGCTTGAATTTCCTGTGTCTTGTACAACGCTGTGAGCTCTTTGGATGACTTCCCGTACTGTTTAACCCTAACTTTTTCCGGTCCATGAAAAGAAGATTCCTGAGAATCATCTGTAGCAGAGCTAGACCTTCGACCACCTCTTTCTGATGATGTATCTCTATCATCGCTGCTCCGTCTCTCTTTGCTATGACCAGTCATGCTACTTGCAACATTCTTTATGCTCTTAAACCAACTTCCTTTCTTCTTCGACTTCGATGAGATATCCTTATTATTATTGCCATCATCTTCGTTATCCTTAGAAGTGTTCTTATCAGAATCCTCAACGTTCTGTCTTCTCATAAGCTCCTGAACAATGGGAGAATGTCCCACACACATTTCAAACTCCTCCATTGTCATTTGAGTTCCACTTCCCACTTCCTTTACCTTCTTCCATGTACCGTCTTCTTGAATCTCGTTTACCACAAACTCTTTCCCATTATCAAGATTCTTGATAGTACACACTTCCACTTCCTCATTCACTACACTCTCGCTAGAGTTTCTCAATACACTATCATCAGAATTTCTATTTGACCGCAAGGAACTCTCACAAAGCATTACCGAATCGTTACTCTTGGCATCTTTATCATCACGATTTTGCTCGAAACTGCAATTTACAAATGGCCGGCAGGTTCTACTGATCTCGGAATGTGAACGATGATGAACAGAGAGTTTAGAGACGGAAGAAGAACAAGAATTACCCGGACACGGACAACGACGGTTATGATCGCCACATTGGCTAATGGCAATGTCGGATTTCGATCTCTTGATGCAAGAAGCACAACCGCCGACACTTTCTGAGCACTCTCCGTGATCTCCCCGAGGTAATGGATTACACGAGATGGATCGGGACATGTTGGAGGAGTCTCCGGTATCTTTGGAGCAAGAGCAGGAATCGGAAACGGGTTTCAATCGGGAGAGAACCGGGTCACGGCTGAGACCCAATTCGGTTAAAAGCTTGGAACGCCTCTCCGAAACAGAAGCAGGTTCAGAGATCCAAACATCAAACTTTGAGGTCCCCATTGGAAACCGAGGAACCGGGAATGGGTATCGACGGCGGCGACGAGCACCGTTGGTTTCTCCCGGGTCATGGGAAGCAGCAGAGGAGATCCGGGGAGAGGATTCCGAATCGTAGTCAGAGTTAGAAGCGGAGCAAGAGCAAGAAGAGGAAGAGACTAAGCGATCAAGAGACTCGTAGAAGCACTCGTCGGTGTCTCCTTCCTCTTCCTCGTTTTGGAAGCTCATAGTCGACGATGTGGTAAAGCCAGCGAAGGCATTCCCATCGGAAAAATCCTTCGCCGGTGATTTCGATCAAACAGAAACAAGTCCAAAAAGCGCAGATTTTTGTCAAAGAAATTCTCTATATATATAATTGTCAAGTCAAAGATTGGAAATTTGTGGGGATTATGTGGTAAAGAGGGGTATTGTGGCTGAAATCGGAGATTACGCGTATTTTGGAGAATTCGAAGAATCAGATTGTGGGTTTTCGGGAGGAAGTCAGATCCGATGAAGAGCAAAGAGAGAGAGATGAGTTGGGACTTCGGAGATGTCTGTAGAAAATCAATGGAGAGAGAACTTTTTTGTTTCTTTTTTTTTTTATTTTTTTTTATTTTCTCTTCTCTGTTTCATTTCGTTGTGGCCCTTTGCACTTTGTAGGCGCTGAAACCCAAAGTTTTCTTCATCCAGAAATTAGATCTTTAAAATTATAAATAATATTTATTTTTAATTCCCACATAATAGAATGTATAAAAGTATTAAAAAAAATTTATAAAAAGATTATGATTTGTAGATAGGAATATAACCTATTACCTATTGGTACCAAATTGATAATTATGTATTTGCTCTAGCTTGCTTGGAGTCCATATTATATTTTTTTTGATAGAAAGGCGTGTAGCAGACTGTCACTATTTAAAGCTGATTTGTTTTATAAACAAAAAAAGTTTATTATTAATTTAACAAAAACGTTTATATATTTTACTACATTTTTATAGATATAGTACCGTAAGTGTTATAAAATTATATTTCTTAAAAACTATCAAATACATAGAAACAAAATTTGTTTGTCTTTCATTTGAGATCCTATTACTCATATTATTATAGATATAAAAAGGGAATTTAAGTTGCATAACAACAGAGAAGTTTATATTAAGAGAATAACAAGCAGGAAAAATATGATATATTGTTGCAATTTTATTGACTATTTTACCTTATCTTATAATTTTGTGTATTTGTGTTAATATATATACATACTTATTATTTGTCAATGATAATCATTGTTGGTGTTGTCAAAAAAAAAGCAGGCAATATTATTGTCGGGTTTTAATTTTTGTCATATGTTTATTTTCAAATTTGTTGTGAATATATTAATAATTAATTTGTAAAAATCTAAACAATTTTTTATTATCGATGATTTGCATTATACTGATAATTATATCATTATAGTATAAATATATCATTATCAAATCAACAATCTTCTATTATTCTTCCTCTTGCTCCCTTTACTTATATATTTCCAACCTCTTATCCTGACAAACAAAATATTACCAATCTATATAATTTATTGTCATCACTTAAATGAATATTATGTTATATCCAAAACAAAAAAAGTAATATATTAAAACCTATGTTATATACCTAATTTTGAACTTATGAATATCAAATTTTTAATTTACAACTTATTTATTAATATTTACTTAATTCACCCTAAAAATCTCAAATTTCTTCCATAAATATATACCAACATAGTAAATGAACAAATAATGAATCTATACTAATAAAATCAAGGTTTTGAGACCTCTTAAGCTATTCAACTCATCTTTTTCAAACTGCTATCTTTTTGCCACATCAGCTTTTGTTTTAGAATTTTTTTATTTTTCAATAAAAAAAATCAAAAGACAATTATTATTTACTTAATCACATTACTTACTATAATATGGACATTCAAAGGTCTCACATCAAATTAAATTATATTATGTTGTAATCTATACTAAACCAATATATTGATTAGAAGTATAATATATCGTATCGTATGACCAAAATTATTAGAAGAGTTATCTAAATTACCAAACAAAAAAGTATATGATTCTTTTTAAAAAGATGAAAAAATATTTTTTTACTTAATAAACTATCCATAATCTGAATACCAATTAAAAATGACCAAACTGATAAATAATATTTTACGTAGTAAAACCTAAACTTACATATTATTTAAGAATAATGAAACTAACTAACTTATAAAAATACTGCAATTTAGTGGTCAAGAAAAAAAATATTTTATCATAAATGACTCAACTTATATATAATACTACTTAGGTTTGATGTTCTAGCAAAATTATTTTTTTTAAAGGATTGGTAGACGTAGTAGCGGTTACTAATTTCAAGTGCTGTTTTTTCCAATTAGGTACTAATCATCTGTTTAATGACTAACAAAAAGCAGTCACTTAAATTAAAAATATAAATTAGAAAAAAATAAAAATAAACTATGTAAAATAAAAAATAAAATAAAAATACAATATTTTTTACATCGATTAAAATTTATAAGTGTAGACATTTATCTACATGTCAGGAAATAAATAGTTTAATTGAGATATATTCAATGTCCTTGCACCTCAAAAACACACCTACACCTTTCATTTAAATAATAACCAAAATTTGTTACCTTTTTACCAGGGAGATGATAACAATGAAGCACTAAAAACTAAAACTCCTGAAAGTTTAAAACACATTATTGGCCAAACTTGCAAATTCCATATCAAAGTGTCAATGTAAAAGTTCTTAGCTTCACATCAAACTTTCAATGTCTCCCGTATTATTCCGAATGACGTTGGCTTGAACGACGAGGCGTCCGGAATAAACAACCCCGTATATGCTGACTGTGCAATTCTTTCCAAGGCTCAGAACACACATCCAAACAAAATATTCGATGAATACGTGAAGAACGAGAAGCGCCCCCGTCTAGACAACTAAACCAGCTTATTCATGTCACATTACAAGTTGTTTCTTTGATTTAATTTAAAATCATTCTCAATGTTACAAGTTTTTTCAATTTTTTGTCCCTCCATACTATTCATAAGTTCCATCTTATTTCCCCTTTTTTGGTTTAACGTTGCACTACTACGAGATCACCTTTCTATAAAATTACTTCCACTCAATATTCATTACTATCAAAATGTTGTGTTTTGTTAAATACCCATACGTCAATAAAGTCATCCAAAGTTTATTGAATCTAGCATGACACAAACCTGCAAATGGCTTCATTGATCCAAAGTGTAGATAATGTGTTGATAAAGAGATTGCATGAAACAAAAGAATTTATTGTAAGGTAAGAAGAACTATATTTATCTTTTTTTTTTTTTTACATATTTGAAAAACCTAAATTGAATATTAACCGAGTCAAAGAAAAAAGTTAAATAGGTTTCTTTAAAATAAAATTTCTTTAGAGTAAACAATTTTCATAATATATTATATAATTAATTAGCTTATATAGTATAATTTAGTTATTATATATTTGGAGAAAATACTAAAATTTAATCGTTTATTATATATCTAGATTTTGTCATTCATAAATCAAAACCCTCTAATTACCTGAAATTGAATCTTCTTCTTCGTCCAATTCTTCATCTCTTTTTATTAATTAAGTCTATTTCGATTTTGTTAAAAAAAATCTTTGAAAATAAAGGTTTTGTTTTACATTTTACATATATTTATGGACTAAAGACTATATAATATGTAACTTAATCTTCGTGATTCGAATTCGAAAGACCTTTGAATGTCCATATTACACATTGGTTGATTTACAGTGATGAAATTGTTTAATCTTCTATTGAAACTATACATATTCACCACTTTTGAATGTCCATAGTTACATTTTTTTTATACCACCCAAAATAATTGGGTTGAAATCTTATATACATGTCATTTTTCCGTTTAGTCAATCCAACTAATAATTCTGATATCTAGATTTTGTTCCCTTTCTCTTAATTTAGACAAACTATAAGAAGAATTTGAGGTTATTGTATCTTATCGATCTAATTATTCGAAAAGAATAACATCTTATGCAATTTGGATATTTCAATGACATAATTTTATAAATAAATACTACTTCATAAAAGATATATTCTTAAATTGTTATTCAGATAATATTATAAGTATAGTCTTCAAATAATTTCACACATGTACTTTTGATCTTTAAATAAAAAATAAAACCAGACCAGAATCCTGATTGAAGTCTGCTTCATAACTATAACTCATAACTGAAAAATTGCACTATTTGCCTTCAAACATTCAAATGACAAGATGTCATTAATAATTTAGCCTGCAACCACATCTATCACCATGATTGCATAATAAGTTGGCTTAACGCAAATAAAAATTGTCCAATATGTAGGGCAACATATTTTTATTTTTTCCATTCCAAATAGTAATAAAATTATTCATTTCTGATGCACATACCTTTCATTTCAGAAATACAACGCAAATCACAAAATTTGACAAGTTACCCAACAAATAAACTACACATAAATGTTTCTAAACTAAAAATCGGGTGTAGCCCGATCAATCCCCTAGTATACACAATGACAAACTTTATGGAGTGATAGTTGATAAAAACAAAACTAAAAGTCAGAAGCAGCTCTTCCAGAAAAGTTAGATTATATAATGTAGTAAATTAATTAAATAGCACTAAAAATAATTCCATCTAAGCGTCCAACATATCAAATCAGAGAAAAGTATTAAAGAAAGATCTATATATATATATACTAATAAAAGGAAGTTTTTGAGACCTTTTAAACCATGCACATCAGATTTTTTAATCTATTTTAATGATGTCATGTCAGCATAAATTTTCTAAAACAATTCTTAAAGAACTCACTTAGTGACTCACCTTTTAAACATCCCACACTCTATGTTTAAGCGTTAGTTTTATTAAAAATCGATGAAAACTAATTGGGCATTGATCCACAATATATTTAAAAGTGATAAATGTTACTGAAACTAATCACAAAAGTTTTTCTTCCAATTTTCTAATGTTCCTTACTGCAAGTATTTGTCTAATTCGTTTAATCTTTAGTGATTTCTTAAATTCTCATTTGTCTCAAACTAATATGGTTCATGTGAAAAAAACAACCCCTAGCGTTTTCCCAGAAGATCATCAATGACAAATATTCTTGACCCTTGCTTTATTAGGTACAACAATCTGAATACCTCTTTTTTCTTTTTGTTACCCTTAAATTCGCTGTCTTCCTTTCTTCCTTTCGAGATTATACTGCTAAGCAAGGTTTGAAAATTGTTTGATTGATTTTAACATCTATAGTTTCCATAATTGTTCGTTTAATTATTACTTTACTATGCGTTTTCGCAGTGATCCAAACGAATAAACAACAGAGAGTAACAAAAAAAAGTAAAAAATTATAATTCATGAACTAAATTTTACAACTTACATGTTTTTAGTGACCAATTTATATTAGTCCCAAAAAAAGAAATGACTAGATTATAAGTTCTTTAATCTGCCATCTATTAAGAAAGGTATCATCATTTACTTTCTATAAATCACGAAATTTTTTTGTTAAAAGTTTCTTAAAAACACTTTTGCATTGACATGTCATTCTATTTGTATTTATGCTTTAGAATAATTTTTATTTTAAAATTATTATATTATCTTTATACTGTTAAACAACTAAGCTACAATAGATATATTATTTGATATATGAATACAAGCAAAGCAAAAAAATCTATTAAAATGACATTGAAAATTGAAAACGATAGTATGATTTATGAATCAAAATCACAAACATAGAGAATTTAAAAGAAAAAAACACAGCTATCTTGAATCTACAATTGCATAATTTAGGCCTTCGATTTTGTATGTCTTGGTGTCTTTTTGATGTGCTTTTCCTTTTTCAAGCCCATTTTGTTTTAAAATTTTTTTGTTCCTTATAATTTTTCTAAGCTTTTTAATATGTACAAGAAGAATATTAAAGGCATTGAATTCCTCCTCTTTAACTCCAAGGTACATTGAAATCTATTTCTACTAAATATACAACACTGATTTGTTGCAGGCAAATGTAGTTCAAGGTTTTATTTCGGTAAACCGACCAATTCGATTTCAAGAAGAATTGATGGTGACCACAATATAGAAATTGAAAAACTTCATGGTCAATCCCAGCAAGAATTACTACCGCATCTCTGACTACAAACACTCAATCTATTTCACTGACAAAACAACATTCCTCCCGGCACCACTCGGAGATCACATAATTGAAGAAGACAAGTTTAGGCTAAAGACTTTCTAAGAGTTTTCTACAATTGCTGACACCAACATTGACCTTTTCAGTAACCCAATACTTACCCATTTACAATAATTAGCACATAAACATCACGCCACACGAACATACTTTTACGTCTTTTAGATGTCATAGGTGAGCTTCGCGTAATTTCAGGTGACAACCTCCACTTGACATCCACTAAAGAAATGACACCTCAAGTACATGCCACAAGATCAAGTGATAGAGTGTTTCTACACCTCCAACATCAAGAGTAAGCCCAAGCAAGCTTTACGCTTAATACGTCTCTCTCTCAAGATAATAACCTAACATTTAATATCCAGTGGTGACACAATCCGTGTTAGCTTATAAGGAAACATTGCCAAAAATTTTAGGACTCAATGGAATAACGCACACATCAAGCCAAAAGTGATTCTCATCACTATTGTGAACCCAAAACCTATAGGAGGTATATTCATTTCCCTGATCACTAATCCCAAATACAACTACAACTTATATTCGATCACACTACACACCTAATTTTCCTACAGGTACTGTAACCCTAAGCTCGACATCAGGTACCCTCCTCTTTTTTGGCAATGACGTTGATGACACCAAAGGTTTTTTCAAAAGGTATATTCTCTGATGCTATTGCATGATTACCATTATTTCCCAATGATAGCCAAATCGACACTGACATAACAACAAAAACACATTATAACTTATCTCAAAGTGACAAAAAACCTCCGTTTGTTTCAAGCGCATCATCCTCCATCACAAAACTGGAAACCGTGACTATCAAAGAATTACAACAGTATCTGCAAAGTGAAACTCCATAGGTAAGTCCCTTTTCAAAATTGATAACCCTACAAGTTCTAAACTCTATAACACAGTTGTCGAGATTATTAATTACTTTCTAAGGACAAACAAACAAGGCGGCAAGCTTTATCTGTCTCGCTACAATAGATGCCATCGACGAACAATATGGTTGATACTACATCTCGTGTAGTAGCTGTAACACAAACTTGGGAAAATCCAGCTCCTCATTCTACTGCAACACGTGTCTAAAATACAACAATGTATGTCTCATCAGATTTGCACACTATGCTTTCATTTGAAAAGGACATGTCCAACACAAACACAAACTAAACAACAAATAATTGTATCCAAATGGATGTGTAGGGTACCGCTTTGAAGTAAGGGTCCGTGACCACAACAAAGACATAACAACATTTGTGATTTTTGATTATGAAGGGACAAACATTGTAGGACGGAAAGCTTCTGAAATTATAAACGCATTCATCAAGGTATATTCAATGCCTTTGCACTTCAAAAACACACCTAAACCTTCCATACAAGTGATAACCAAACTTTGTTACATTTTTACCCAGGGAGATGATAACAATGAAGCACTAAAAACTAAAACTCCTGAAAGTTTAAAACACATTATTGGCCAAACTTGCAAATTCCAGATCAAAGTGTCAATGTACAACTTCCAAGCTTCACGTCAAACTTTCACTGTCTCCCGTATTATTCCGAACGACGTTGGGTTGAACGACGAGGCGTCCGGAATAAACAACCCCATATCTGCTGACTGTGCAATTCTTTCCAAGGCTCGGAACACACATCCAAACAAAATATCCGATGAAGACGTGAAGGACGAGAAGCGCCCCCGTCTAGAAAACTAAACCAACTTATTCAGCTCACATTACAAGTTGTTTCTTTGATTTAATTTAAAATTGTTCTCAATGTTACAAGTTTTGTCAATTTCCTATCCCTCCATACTATTCACAAGTTCCATCTTATTTCCCCTTTTTGGTTTAACGTTGCACTAATACGAGATCACCTATCTATAAAATTACTTCCATTCAATATTCATTACTGTCCAAATGTTGTGTTTTGTTGAATACGCAGTACATTAATAAAGTCATCCAAAGTTTATTGGATCTATCATGACACAAACCTGCAAATGGCTTCATTAATCCACGGTGTAGATAATGTGTTGATAAAGAGATTGCATGAAACAAAAGAATTTATTGTAAAGTAAGATGAACTATATTTATCTTTTTTTTTGCATATTTGAAAAACCTAAATTGAATATGAACCGAGTCAAAGAAAAAACTTAAATAGGTTTCTTTAAAATAAAATTTTTTAGAATAAATAATTTTCATAATATATTATATAATCAATTAGCTTATATAGTATAATTTAGTTATTATATATTTAGAAAAATACTAATATTAAATCTTTTATTATATATCTAGATTTTGTCATTCATAAATCAAAACCCTCTAATTACCTGAAACTGAACCTTCTTCTTCGTCAAATTTTTCATCTCTTTTTATTAACTAAATCCATTTCGATTTTGTTAAAACAAATCTTTGAAAACAAAGGTTTTGTCTTAAATTTTAAATATATTTATGGACCAAAGACTATATAATATGTAACTTAATCTTCGTTATTCGAATTCAAAAGACCTTTGAATGTCCATATTACACGTCGGTTGATTTACAGTGATGAAGTTGTTTAATCTTCTATTGAAACTATACATATTCACCACTTTTGAATGTCCATAGTTACTTTTTATTTTTATTTTTATACTATCCAAAATAATTGGGTTGAAATCTCGATACATGTCATTTTTCCGTTTAGTTAATCCAACTAATAATTCTGATTTCTAGAATTTGTTCCCTTTCTCTTAATTTATACAAAACTATAATAGGATTGAGGTTATTGTATCTTATCAATTTAATTATTCGAAAAGAATAACATATTATATTATGCAATTTGGATATTTCAATGACATAATTTTATAAATAAATACTACTTCATGAAAGATATATTCTTAAATTGTTCTTCAAATAATATTATAAGTATGGTCTTCAAATAATTTCACACATGTACTTTTGATCTTTAAATAATAAATAAAACCAGACCAGAATCCTTATTGAAATTTGCTTCATAATTGTAACTCAAAACTGAAAACTGCACTTTTTGCCTTCAAACATTCAAAGGACGAGATGCCATTAATAATCTAGTCTGCAACCACACCTACCACCATGATTGCATAATAAGTTGGCTTAACACAAATAAAAATTGTCTAATATGTAGGGCAACATATCTTTAATTTTACCGTTCCAAATAATAATAAAATTATTGTTTTCTGATTCAGATACCTTTGATTCCAGAAATACAACACAAATCATAAAATTTGACAAGTTACCTAACAAATAAACTACACATAAATGTTTCTAAACCAAAAATCAGGCGTATCCCGGTCAATCCCCTAGTGATTAACTAAATATTGGTACGAAACACCCATAAACAAATAAGAAGCATAAGTAATTAGTCATGTCCAATTCAGGTATCAGATCGGATTTGGTTTAAATTATTTGGATTAAAAGTTATTCGGTAAAATAATTTATTTACTAAATTAAATTCAAATCTATATCGGATTAGATCAAATTTTAATTGGTTTTAGAATTTTTGGTTAAAACCTGAAAATTTTTTATTTATTAAATTTTTAAATTTTTAAAAATTGATTAATTAGATATCAAGTAAAATTTAATTGTAGTAGTTAGCAATATAGTTACATACAACTAATAATGTTAGTTGCTAAATTAGTATATAATATTTTAATAAATAATAAACATATATAATTATATATAACTACGTACATTATTAGGTTATTCGATTTATACGGGTGAAACCTGATCCAAATCTAAATGTATCGGATTCTTCAAAACTATATTCAATCAGATATTTAGAATTATCCAAACTATTACCATATTATATTATTTTGTTTTAGATCGGTTTGGATCGATTAGAAAACCTAAATTGAATGAGGGTTTTTTTTGGTTAAAATAAAATAAGAAGGAGAAATGGGCCGTAGAGGCCCACAAAGAGTAAATGCAAAGAAGAGGACAGGTAATCAATCAGTAACACATGCTCCTTCCTCCTCCACATTTCCCGTCCCACCGTTATTTACAACTACACCCCCGTTCCTTTTCTTCTCTCTCCGGGACCTTCTTTTTTATTGATTTTACTATTATTTTTGCTAATTATGGTAAATGTTTAAACCAAAAAAAGACAAAATTAACATTTGACAACTAATGATGATATACCGACCACTTTTTTAAACATGTTTATTACACACAGACACTAATCTTTCAAATCACGACACTCTTTTTGGATTCAAGTTTTTTATTTGTTTGTAGATGGGATTTTAGCAATTAGTGGCTTAGTTTAAACTTGTTATATTGGATGGATGAATATAAAATCAAACATTCGCTTTTTTTATAGCCACAATATATATGTCTAATGGTTTCACTTGTATCTTATTCTATATATAAACATATGTATATATGTTGTTTGAGTTCAAATTCATGAGCAATTGTCGATGGTGAAACTCATTCCCGTCACCATCAAATTATTATTGTCACCAAATGATTAGATAAGGTCACGTTAGTAATAGTTTCAAAAATCTGATTTCCACAGCTTTATTAATGTTAATGCATGCGAGTATAACCAAGATTGCATTATAAAAGTTTTGTTTTGTAGTAGACTCTATGTAGACCACAGAAGAAAGCAAGCCAATCGAAGAAAATCAACAATACAGAGTCAATACATATATAGCTTACAAGTTAGTAAGAAAACAGATTTTTGTTTTATACAAAAGTCTCTGACCTCTCTTCTCACCATTGAATTACCACATTGTTTTAAAGTGACCACATCTTGAATAAATAATGAATTAAAATGGACAAATGGGATATAGGTATGTCAGAAAGAATTTGAAAGTAAAGAGTGACATAACATTACGAAATTAAATGAAAGAATCCAATGGTTGTGAACTTGTGTTATACCACTTGAATTAGAATCCGAATAATGCAACAAAACAATTTATAAAATTGTTGCATGCAACATGACTATAATCCGTTTTAAACATATATAATCCGTTTTAAACAACACTTGGTTATTTGTGCAACGTTTGGACTTTGAAGTAGAAAAAAGGAGAGAAAAGAAAATGAAAATATATTGTTTAGTGAAAATTGTCGTCGGGACAAAAGCTGAAAATCCGGTCTGAGTTTGATCTGTCATATTTAGGTTAAATAATATTGTTACAATTTTTAAAAGGAAAAAGAAAAGGAAAAAAGGATGATAGGTTGTCGCCGTCGGCCGTTGAAGTTGTCAGTGTCTTCAGATCGCCCACGTCCCTCTCCTCTTCCCATTCTTCTCTCCTCTGTCTCTTTTTCTTTTTTTTCATAATAACAATTTTGTTATAAATATATAAGTAATAATCATCTATGTTATAAATATAATAATTATTTATATAAAATATTTTACTTTACATCCACCGTCTTGATTTGATTTTATGTACAAATATTCAACCCACATATTAATACACATTTAAGTGAGAAAAAACGAAAATCCATATAAGTAAATAAAATTATCACAATCATCTTTCTCCCATATAAAATTTTCTATTCTCCAACTTTTCACCTAACATTATTACTTGTATTTAAACAAAAAAGAAAAAAATTTAATATCACTTCTTTACGAGATTATAATTAATATACCTCATTTATACCAATTTATAACTTACTAATTCATATGTTTTTTTTAGTTTTTATTGTGTTCTTCGAGTCTTTTCAGGTACAAAACGCAAGGATACCTTGGATTCCACATGCTAAGCAAGAGTGGAGCTTAAATTTGGATTTTCCACTTCGAGTTGAACGATCGATCGAGCAACACCACGATCGATCGATCGTAACTTGAGATAGAGAAATTTGCGCTTGATCCGACAACCGACTTCTCACGTCTGACACGATCGACCCCCACTCGTCTATGTTATGCGCACAATCCATTGCACGACCTAGCACTCAGAGATCGATCGAGCCATTTAAGGAGAAGTTGCGCACGATCCTTTGCACGAAACAGAAGTTTCACGATCGAATGAAGAAAAGTTGATCGATCGGGCATTCAAAGGATCGATCGATCCACAACTCTATGAAGCAAAAAGAGAATTTCCTTATTTCGTGCCAGTTGGTTTTATTCTATATATTAGGTTAAAATACACGTTTTGGGAGAGACTTTTACAGAGAGAAAAAGCAGCAGACTCTTATTGTAATATAGAGGAGAAGGATTAAGATCTCTACATCCTTAGAGAAGATCACTGAACCTCTATTGCATCTATTTTTAGTTTTGAATGAATTTCTTTACAATTGCTTGCTTGACCTCTATTTCCATGTCTGAGTAATTCATACTCAGGTTTAGGGTATTCTAAGGATCTTAAAGGGATCAAGGATGAGGAACAAATATGTCTCAATTATGGAATCTCAACCTAGAAACATGGTTAATGCTTAGGTTGCTTATTATCCCAGAAGTTCAATAAGAACTAGAACCTTTCTAGGTGAGCAACACCTTCACTACCAACGAGAGTTGATGCTAGGTTGGGTTGTGGATACTTAGGAACCGTCAATACTGCGTGGTTAGATTCCCAGAACCAACGAGAGTTAGGATCTCTAGGATCCAGGCATAGTGATTATCGCTGCGAGAGTAGGCTAGTCAACTGTTATTTCTTAGTCGAGAACGAAACTGATCTTGCCTGAATAGATTCCTCATCCTACCCTTGATTTCCTTGTGAATCCCCTAAACTTGATGCCTTAGATGTTGTTTACATTAATTTCCTTGTTACACTCGATTACACTTAAAACATCCACCGACTTAGCTCTAGTTAAATAATCAAATCGTTAGTGTGGCCATTGGTTTTCGTGGATTCGATCCCTAAATACTATTATGTTTGCTGTGCACTTGCAGTAGGATATAGGGTTAAAACTCGTTGTATCAATAATAACATTATATTTAATTATATTTTATAATATATTATAAACACGAAATGCTCACATATCAGAAAATTTTTTTTTAACATTTATCAAATTTATTTTTATACTTTATTATAATATATGATTTGATCCTCATATATGTGCTATACATTTTAATTTTATTTGTATATTGTTATAATAGACGAAACACAATATGGATGGTTCAT
Source organism: Lepidium sativum (assembly GCA_023374145.1). Lineage (NCBI taxonomy): Eukaryota > Viridiplantae > Streptophyta > Magnoliopsida > Brassicales > Brassicaceae > Lepidium > Lepidium sativum. The sequence continues at coordinate 51,092 of JAKUCM010004931.1, forward strand.
TTCCAATACGAATATATTTTTGTTCGAAATGATAAGTGTTGTTTTTCCTGAACTGATCGTTATGGAAGACTATGCTAACACGATCATAATTATATGGTAGGATATGCCTCCTCAAATGACAAATCATCATATGGTAAATTATGTTTCTTCATATCAATGTCTTTAAATGTTTAGAAGACATTTACAAATTATTCTAGAAGAACAATAAATAATAAAATGTGAAGACATTTACAAAATGTTCATGAAGAACGGTAAAAGATATAAATAAAACAAATTTGTCGAGAAGACAAATTTAAATTATTTCCACAAAGATTTCTTCTCCATCTCATATTTTTTCCATCTCAAAGAAAATTAATTTAAGTTTTTTTCTCGGTGCAAGAAACTGTGTTGGATTCTAATTTTTTTTCTTTGATATAATTCTCTCTGCAATTTACGGATATTTTGTTGGTGAATATATCTACACGGAATTTTGAAAGAATATTGTTTGCTTATTTGTGTTTTATATCTTTTTGTAATAGCTTGTTTATTTCATTTTATGTGTTTAATCATTAATATTTTTTTTTAATGTTTTAATAATATTATGTTGAATAATTAAATTTAAATAATAAAATTTATGATAATTATGTAGTAATCAAGTCAAATTTTACTAAACTCGATATCACTGTCCTTGATATATCTAGAAATAATTATATAAGATAGGCAGTTGCAGCAGGGTTGCACCTAAAAGGAAAAAAGCTCTTTGGTACCATCGATAAGTCGAAACAACTTTAGAAGAGCAAAACTTTAATGCTATGATATTTTTAGTCCACCATATCCACGATGGTTTAAAAGATGAATAAATAACAAAACAAAATCTTGCATATCTTTGACAATCATTTAAAATAGGTTTGGACATCAGAAATATGTGATCTTACCGAGAACCAAACATGAGTGGTTAGACCTCCGGTTTCAGGACTACAAAAGTGTGAGTGAATATAATTCCACATTGTTTTGAATTACTTCCAAAATATTATGTGGGGAGAAAATAAGTGATTATGATATGATTGAGAAAACTCTCCAAACATTTTATCCTGGAAATTTAGTCCTGCAACAACAACGTCGGACAAATTAATACACGAAGTATTCCGAATTAATGCAAGTTCTTCTCGTAGTTGAACACATATTACTTTATTGATCATTCTATAAGATACACTTTTGTGATATAATAATTGCTATTTTGGATAGATATTGAATTTGGAAATTTGGCAAGGTTTTAATTAGGATGTTTCCTATTCGAATTTGATTTTCAATTAGGAAACCTGTTATCTTCTTCAAACAAATCCTAGTAAAATTTCATTTTTTTTTGTTAATATTTAACTTTTAAATCGATAAAATTGATCTATAATCTAAGTTTTTTATTAGGAATATGGTAATATCTGGACTCAACATTTAATGTCTAACTAAATTAAAGAGAAATTAATTGGATCATATGTTTTTTGGTAAAATTTCTTATTGCAGCCTAATATTTTTTTTCTTTTTGCAATTAAATCACTTTTTGGCAAACAAATAGGGAATCAAATCATTGATAGAAATATTATTTCAACATTCCATATTTCAAAATACAATTAAATACTTTCTGAAACGAACTAATTTTGTTGGTTAAATAAATAATTTAAAAAATCTTTTTTTTTTCAAATGACTGTATATATATATAAATTTTTTTAAAATACAGATAATCGGTAAAATAAATAAGAGTATTGTTTGTTATTATTTTCTTATTTATATAAAATAAAATATATTTTTATTTATAAAACAGTCGACTCCATAATCTTAATTTAGATTTGTTTCGAACTTAGTATTTTTATGTTAAAAATAAATGATCATGATTCAAAATAGAATAGATGGCTAAGATTAGCACAACAATCCATTGATTAAAACGAAGTTAATTTTAATCTATTGTTTTTTTTTTTGACATTTCTGCCTTTACTACTTTTAATGCTAATTTAAAAATAATAACTATTAACTTAATGACATAAATTGTAAATAAATAGGCAATATTGTGGGCTAAACCTAAATGTACATCCACTTTAATATAGTGATCCACGATGACAATACTAGTGGCAATTCATAATTAAACAGAGTCAGGGTTAATAGATTCGATGTAGTCGTTTTAAAAATATAATTGAAGGTGACTGCTCAAGTATACGAGTAGACGCTAAAGTCAATTATAAAATTGAGAGAGAAAGTACGGAGGAAAATGTGACATATATAAAAGGTAAATGAGATGATCTAAGAAAGGACAAATGGGTGTGAGCAATCATTAAGTTTAATCTCTCATGATCCGAAGCATAAACGCATTTTTCCACATGACAAACATACGTCACTAGAATACGTGTAACGTGTGGATACAAGTATAATCAATGTATTATTAAGTTTGCGTATGAATGTGAACGCATGCATAATTGTTACATTTGTACTTATGCTTAGCTTTTTGTTATACCTATCTACTAAGCAGGAAGAAGATTTCATTGCCCATTAAGTATATTATAATGTGGAAATTAGTTGGTAATGGCAGCTGACAAAAGTTTCCCTAACATAATGGACTGTCATGTGGTATGATGTATGCATATGCTGAGATTATACTATTCCTACTGCCTCCTTGCTTAAATCTTTAATAATACTTATGAGATGTAATTATTATTTTTTAACTCAGTGAATTTTATTAGACTTCCATTGGGTACAGATAGAAAACACCACCGAACACTTCGTCAAAATGAAAATAGAGGCCAAACAGAACCTTGAGACCCAAAATCTAAACATAAATAGTAATCCATGTCTTGGATCTTTCTCAAAAGTTGTAGATAGTCATGAAGGTTCCCCTGCTGCTAGATAGGAAACAAAATGTCTTTTTCGGGTAACGCTTTGAGTGATTTTTCTTGCTTCCCTATTGGCAGGTCCAGTTGAGCTAGAGATACTCCATGTTTGAAACTGACAGATTTACTGGCTTCAAAGTTCCAAAGAGGCTCGAAATCTTGGCCAAACTCCCGGGTTATGGATCGCATCGATAACATCCTTGCTTTCCACACCAAACTCTGCCTTTCTACATCGTAGATCAATAACACTTGATATAGCCCATTTAAGACAACGAAGTTCTACCTCAAAACGACTCAATGATGGAGTGCTCGCATCACGAGCATGGAATCTGGTTATTCCATTGTGGTCCCGGAGAACCCAGGCTACTCCAGACAGACTTTGATAATTTAGCCACAAGAGACTAACATCACATTTCAGAGTGTCAGCCTGCGGTTTAGTCCATTTTGGCTTATAACTTTGATGTGTGTGCAAGTGTCCTTGTGAATGATCTCCATTCTTGTTGGCTGTCTTCCAGGCTTCAGCTTCAAGTATTGAGTTAGCAATTAAGATCTTTGCATCACATGCAGTCTTAGGGAGTATCAATCCATTGCGTTGCTTCCATATGTTCCATAATAGCCATCGGAGAGTACTTCCTTGACCAAGGTTCCCACGGAAAGTGGAATGTGGGTATCTCTCTCCAGGCATTCTTAGCTAAATAGTAAGTAAATGTTGGCATAAAGTTCTCTCAGACCCTAAACGTTACTATAGCAGCTATAACTTGAACAAAAATGGCCTCATAAATTATCAGATGCTATGTGTAGGCATCTGTTACTCTTACATGTTGGGTCCCAATCGCTACTGCTCTGCAATATGATTCTGAAACATTATTGTATCAGATATCATTTTTATATATTACGAATATATTAATTTATCTATTCTTACATTTTATTCAATTTCAGTTAGAATTTGATAAGACTTCGAAACCGAACAAACTCACTTCTACTTCAATATGATTCTTCGGTTCTTCCTAAAGCATGCTAACCGGAAACGTCACGCCATACCTAAGCATGTTTTCTACTCTATATTTACTTATTTAGACATATAAACACAACATATAACTATATATATATATATAATGGTTCCAGCAACCAAACCAAACAATTCATATATGTCTTCTTGAGAGACAACATGAAACTATAAACATCGTACCAGGATAATGAGGAATCCTGAATACTAAACAACACAAAATAATGTCCAACTATTATAACGTTGCTTGTTGTGGAAGTTTTAACATTGTTTAGTAAGACAGATTCTGGTAAGAATCTCGAGCACGAGAGTAGCAAACATAGTAGAACTGAGAGACAATGGCGGTGAAGAGTGTGAATGCAGCACCAGCTGCAAATACTCCTTTCCTAATAACTTCACAGCTCGGTGGATCATCAATGTTCCATATCTTTCTGTACTTTTGTGTGGTATGCGTTTCTGATTGATGCCGCAAGCAAACATATCTCGGCAATCAGGAAAAAAAACACCCTGCAAAAGCACAATACATCTATTGTAAAACCTATCCTAGAATGATAAGAAGAGCTGAAAGAGACATGACCAATGTTGTTGTTACCAGCAAATGAGGAAGAGAAGAATGGTACAGCTCTTGAGCCCCCTGGGTTAAGGGACGTTTCACAGCAGGAGCAACGGCTAGCCACCATAATAATAACTTGGCTAACTAAGAGGAGGACAAACGCACCAGCTCCATACCTCGTAGCAACATCCGTGCCATACACACAGTACTCGTACGTCTTCTTCCCGTCCGTAACAATCTTTCCCTGTCAAAAAACAATGGCTCCTTCAACATTCAGAAAACATAAGCCGCACTTGTTTAGCTAAACAGCACATCTAAGATAACGTTTCTGACAAAAAGACTTGATCCAGTGATGGCGTATATAGACTTCTTCTTGTTTAGCTAATTAGTTGTCCCAGTATGGAATTTCTCACAACACTTCCTATACACAAAGTCCTAGTGTGGTTTTATAGAGCCATGTACAAACAAGATTTGGAGCTGTGGTTGCTCGAAGGTGGAATTTCAACAATCCCCTACAAGAAACTGTTTGATTTTCACTCTCGATTAAAACCTCTGTTCTGTTTTTCAATCGAACTCTGTTTTCTTATTAACGAGAATGTGTATTACTTTAGTGTTGATTATTACATCTCCTTATAAAACAAGAAACAAAGGTATTGAACATGTGTTAATCTAAGAGACACAACTATACTTATGCGATATATAACTCTTTACATATATAACTAACTTATGCGATATACTTAACTTATATCGATCAACTTTATACGAGATTTTGATTATATTTCATCACTCCCCCTTAATCAAATCTCTCCTTCATTCCAAGCTTCTTCCTTAGATTTTCGAACCTTGTTCTATTCAACACTTTAGTGAAAATGTCTGCGAGTTGATCTTCTCCTTTGCAATACTCCAACTTAATGTTTCACTTTTGTTCTGCTTCCCTTACATAGTGATATTTGATTTCTGTGTGCTTTGTTCTGTTGTGTTGCACTGGATTCTTTCCGATTGCAATTGCTTACTTGTTATCACATAAGATGGGAAGTCCTTCTTTAGTCTTAAGACCAAACTCCTTCAAGAGACTTTGTAGCCAAACAACTTGATTTGCTGCACCACATACAGCGATGTACTCTGCTTCGGCTGTTGATTGAGCCACAGTTTGTTGTTTTTTCGACGGCCAACAAAACATAGCCGATCCAAGAGTAAAAACATAACCTGATGTGCTTTTCATATCCTTTGTAGAACCTCCCCAATCATTGTCAGAGTAGCCTATCAGTCTTGGTGTCTTCACACTTGCAAAATTTATTCCAAAGTTTAATGTTCCATTGACATATCGCAGCACCTTTTTTGCTTCTTGATAATGCTTCACTAGAGGTGATGACATGAACCTTGATAAATAAGAGCTTGAATACATCACATCAGGTCTTGATGAACATAGATACAAAAGTCCTCCAACAATGCTCCTATACTTGGTTTGATCGCCATATTCTTTGTGATCTTCCATCTTCTTTCCCGTCGGAACCAATGGTATGCTTACACTCTTTCTTTCTATCACTCCAAACTTGTCAATGAGTTTGTTTGCATATTTTTCCTGTGAAAGAAATATACCATATTCATCTTGAAATATTTTCATTCCGAGAAAGTAATTCAACAAACTGAGATCCGTCATTTCAAATTCTTTCTTCATGTTCTCCTTGACTGTGTTGATAAGGTGAATGTTGCTCCCTGTGATGATATATCATCAACGTATGAAATTACTATCAACATGTCTTCTTCTTGCTTTAAAATGTATAAGGCCGCATCATTCTTACTTCTCTCAAAACCGTTTTGAGTGAAATAAGAATCTATCCTTCCATACCAAGCCCTTGGTGCTTGCTTTAAACCATATAAAGCCTTGCATAGTCTTAACACTTTTTCTTCTTTGCCTTTAATCACAAACCCATGTGGTTGTGTGACATACACTTCTTCTTCTAGTTCTCCGTTGAGAAAGGCTGACGTAACATTCATTTGATACAATCTCCATTTCATTTGAGCCGCATATGCAAGGATGGCTCGTATTGTATCATGTCTTGAAACTGGAGCAAACGTTTCAATGTAATCAACTCCATATTTTTGAGAAAACCTCGTGCTACTAACCTTGTCTTGTGCTTGATTAGATTACCACTTGCATCTGTCTTGATCTTGTAAATCCATTTTACACTTATAATATGTTTGTTCTCCGACTTGTTTACTAGTGTCCAAGTCTGATTTTTCTCAATCATGTCAATCTCCTCCTTCATAGCCTTTCTCCATTCTTTTTCAATACAAGCTTCATTGTAAGTTTGTGGTTCATCATGTGCTAGAAGGCATTCTTCTATGATTTTGACGGCTTCTTCAAACTCCACTCTTGATGCTGTATTCAAGATCTCTTGCATAAATCTGAATCTCCTTGGAGGCTCAGATGTCTCTGTTTCATCACTTCCATTTTCGTAGTTATCATGATCATTTTCTTGAACAAAAATTTGACTGGAAGTGTTACCGATTTGATCTTGAGATGGTTGTTGATCGTTGGTTGGTAAAACAAAGATCTTTTTTACTTCTTCTTGCTTGTTCCAATTCCCTTTCTTATTTTCATCAAACTCAACATCTCTTGATACCTCAACCTTCTCATTTTCCAAGATAAACACTCTATAGCCTTTAGACTCATTGCTATAGCCAATGAAGATTCCACGTTTTGCCTTAGCATCCAACTTTCTTGTCTTTTGATCTGCTACATGGACATAACATAGGCTAACAAATATCTTCAAATGAGACATGTTTGGCTTGTGTCCATACCACTTCTCTATAGGCATCACATCATCCTCAATTGCCTTTTTGGAAGATTACACGCCTCACATACTTCATTGTTGACTTTGAATTTTGGTAACCCATTTACCAAGTCTTTGTCTTGCATTTATTGCCTACATGGCCAAACTGTTCATATCTCCTCTTTGTCTTGATCACTTGCGCTCATGGCTTCCTCTTGAACTGCTTTCAAATTGATTTTGAAACTTTTGTGACTCATTGGAATCTCCATTATCAACTTGCTTTTTGCATCAAGTATGATACATTGCTTGTCTTCAAAAATCACTCGACAACCACTTATTATTTGAGGAACACTCAATAGATTCTTCTTCAATCCAGGTACCAAGAACACGTTTTGAATGATCTTCTTGCCTTTGTTTGTCATGACAGTAATATCTCCTTTACCGGCTGTCATGAAAATTTCTCCATTACCAACTTTGATTGGAACTTTTACACTTTTGTCGATTTTAGAGAAGTATCCCTTCTCCTTAGTCATATGGTTAGTGCATCCACTATATACTAACCAAAAATCTTCCTTTGTTGTTGCTCCTTTGACTTCACTTGCGCTAAACAACATGTGATGTTTATCAATCGAGTCTTCTTCTTCAAAACTCACGTGTGCCCTTTCTTTCTTCTTTGAGCGACACTTGTTTGAGTAGTGGCCGATCCTACCACAATTGTAACACTTAATGTTACTGTTTTTATTCTTGCCTTGATCGTTCTCCTTCGGTTTCTTCCAACACTCTTCGTTTGTGTGGTTGCTTCTCTTGCAAAACTCACACCACCTCTTGCCTTGATTCTCACGGCTTCTAGTGTTGTCTTGTTTGGAACCGGTTTCTTTTGTCTTTTTGTGAGCATTGAATGCTCCTTCATTTGTGCTTTCATCTCTTGCAGACAACCTTGTATCATGTGCTTTCAAAATACTGATTAGCTCTGTCGTTGTTAATGAATCCAAGTCGAGAGTTTGTTCCAAAACGCTAACAATGCTATCGAATTTGGCTGGGAGAGAAATAAGTATCTTCTGTACAACTTGAAAATTTGTTTTCTTTTCTCCATGATAAGTCAATTAATTCTCCAAAAAAATCAACTTATTGGTGAATGATTTTATGTTTTCTCCATTGTACATTTTCAGATTTCCGTACTCTCTACTCGATGCTTGAAGTTTGATCAACTGAACTTGTGGGGATCCTTCATATTCAGTCTTCAATGTATCCCATTCTTCCTTTTACGTCATCGCTGCCGCAATTTGTGAGAATATATGATTTGTTACAACAGTTTGCAAAATTTGTAATGCCAAAGTATCATTTGTGATTGCTTCTTCTCTAAGAAATTTTGCCCTAGCGGTTTCTGGAGTTTGTTGATCTTGCACCGGTTCAGCCGGCACTCATTCTTCTACCACGGACCATAGTTTTCTGGTTTTAAGAATGATTTTCATCTTAATACTCCAGAAATCGTACTTCTCCCCATCGAATATAGGGATTACTTGATGTGAAGAACCTTGCATCGTCTCGGCTTAATCATTATACCATCAGTTTCTCTTGATGTGTTTGTTTGTGCTTTCTGTTTTTGTCTTCTCAATCGAGAAGCTTTGATACCATGTTGATTTTCACTCTCGATTAAAACCTCTGTTCTGTTTTTCAATCGAACTCTGTTTTCTTATTAACGAGAATGTGTATTACATTAGTCTTGATCATTACATCTCCTTGTACAACAAGAAACAAAGGTATTGAACATGTGTTAATCTAAGAGACACAACTATACGAATAGACACAACTATACGAATGTGACTCTTTACATATATAACTAACTTATACGATATATTTAACTTATATCGATCAACTTTATACGAGATTTTGATTATATTTCATCAGAAACTTCCCAAATAATTTCTGTAGTCACTACAATATAAGCTCTGCAAAAATTCTAGGTCATGACATGAAATATTCATTTGGATTCTTTAAAGAACACTTTTTGAGAAGAGATAATAAGACTGTGAATCAGATCTGATAAACCGTCAAAATTCGAAAGACCAAAAACCAAAATTGACCAAAGCAAATTCGAAGGGAGTAAGGACTTACGACGCTTCTTCTCTGCTCAGCGTCAATGAATAAGCCAACGGCGATGAGGTTGAAGATGAATACAGTTATAACTACGAGCTTCGAAGCCATTGCTGATTTCTCTCAGAACACTGATTGATTTCCTCAGCATTTTTCAACTGTTTAACATTATAAATTTAATAACTTACTTACACCACAAATTTCCAAGCTTTTCAAACCGATCATAACGACTGAAATGATTAACTCGTAACATCTCAGAGAAATTAAAACGTTAAATAATTGTCATCTCTCAACGAAAAGAGATTAAATGGTTTAGATTTAACCGGGCTGGACTGGCAATACTGTATGATTAATACAACGTCGGTGTCACTGGTAACTGGTAACAGGTACTACCGGTTGTCCGTCGTCTTTCCAGAGGTCAACGTTTAAGAACTTGGTCAACAGTTCGTCCAATTAGCAATTAACACCGTCTCCGACAATGATTTTTTTTTTTCTTTGTCAACGGCAAATTATATTGGGCAACAACTGACCGGCCTAATAGTCAAATACCTACATAATGTAAATGAGGAACTCGATCCCTGGTTATGGAAATGAGTTGCCTTATGTGGACTTGCCCCCGACCACTAGGCTAAGAGCCATTTGTCTCTATCAATGGTTTTTAAGAGGGTATCTTACTAAAAATATTATTAAAACAATAAAAAGAATATGAAATAGAAAGAGATAGGTCTCCTAGACCATCTCCAACAATAAGAACCCCAAGAAGATTCTTATTATTTGTTTAATATAAATAATATGTTAAAAACTTTTGTATGAAATTTAATTTTTTTAGAGTTGTAATGGAAGAACCCCATTGGGATTCTTAATTCTTTTTCAAAAAATATAAATTTTAAATTTATAAACATTAAATTTATAGTTGTTAGAAAAAAAAACATCAAATTTATACAAAACATAATTATTTTCATTATTCAAATTTATATTAACAGCAATCACAGTGTCATCAACAACAACAATCACAGTCTCAACAACAGTTGCTGCAGCAGAAGCACCAACAACAACAGCAAATGTTGCAGCAACAACATTCAACAACCGGTACAACAATAGTCTCAGCAGCAGCAGCTGAGAACGCAGCCAATGCAATCTCAGTCGCATCCTCAGCGACAAGCACATCCACATAAGTTGCAACAACTTCAGCTTCCGCAGAATCAGCTTTACAATGGTTAACATGCAGCACAACAGCTTCATGCAGAGCAAGCATCTATGCATCATTTGCAATCACAAGTAGTTTCTGGATCAATGGCAAACAGTGTCAGCACACCTCCGCCTAGCTCCCTTAATCAAAGCTTTCAAGAACAACAACAGTTTAAGCAGCTTCAACAAGCACACCACCATTTAGGTGCTAGCACTAGTCAGAGTAGTTTAACTGAAACCAGCAAGTCTTCATCCACTCCGACGTCCATACCACTGTTAGAGACGCAGTATCCACGACAAGTAGAACAGCAGCAGCCTCCTGGTCTCAAGGAACATAATCATATAATACTTGTGCAACATAAAGCTCACCATGCACACCAGCTAGACTTACTTTGGTTCAGGATTTTCTGCAGTAGCTATCTCAGGTTCATGTTCCTTGACCCTATAAACGCAATGTGAGAGAATTGGTTATTATGAATGGCCTTGTGACAGATACTGGGTTTGCATCCGGGGAAATATCTAATGTAAGAAGATTTAACATAACATATGATTGGGATCCTATTAATCAGTGATGAATCAACTTAATTCATCTGTTTCTTCACTAGCTTCCAGTGATTTATCACCTTAAAGTATTGACAATAAGAAGGGAAATAAAACTGTCAGTCTTACTTCTACGATTTTTACAATAGGTTCTTTTATGGTTATAACAAAACTACCATCTGCAGTACGTCAGACCTTGATGCTTACCTCGATGCTTATGTCGTAAACGGATTCTGGCTCCTTCGTTTGCCTACAACAAAAGAATGAGAACCAGAATGAGAATCTTAATAAAATCACCACTTCAACTAATCACACAACTCTTAGGATCGAGACATCTTGTATCAAAAAATCCCTAATCCTTCATTGTCTGGCTTGCAGGTCTCCCTACTAAGGACACACTTATTCGATAGGAAATGACTTTACCAGAAGATTGTGTTCTCTATCAGGCTTCAGTGGAAACTCATTCCCCTCTGTTTTTCAACTGCTCCTTCTCCCAGATTTAGAATGCTTTTGCTGGTAGGATCTTGAGTAATCCACCCCTCTCTCTGGCTTCAGCTCAACAAGAACTCTCCCTTTCTCCTGGTCTTTCAGCCGGCACAACAACCGTTCTGAAGTTCCTTCTACATATCATTTTCTATGCCATTTTGCGTGAAAGAAATACACACATCTTCACTTCTGTTGTCTTTCCTATTATTTTCATTAACTCCTTGATTGATCGTAATATGAGAAACATGCTTGTATCTTTCTCTTCAGCTGATCCTGTCTCTCCTTCTCTTCTAGCTACTTACCATGGATTCATTAGGTTTTCGTTCTAACCCCCTTCTAAAGATTCTATATCTAATCGTTTATTGGTATTAAAACTTAACATTAAAACCAAAAAGAAAGAAAGAAAGAAAGAGAGCACAACCTATATGTCAGAGTTTACATTTGGAAGTTCGATAGCTAAAACTAGAAGCAACAGGACAGGCGAAAGTCCTCCGCTTTCTGCTCTTTCCACGCAAAACTAATAACAATACTAGAACAGAAACATAACACTAACGAAACCCAGACAAGAGAAAAATGATTGCAGAAAATTTACCAAAATATACTTGAGATTGTTGGTACTAATATCTTCTTTAGTCTCATTAGAAGAGAATAACCCGAGCTTCCCGATCATGTCTTCGCACTTTGTAACATATCGCATCCTTTCTTCACAAGATCCTAAAACCCAAAAATGTCAAATTCAGTAAAAACCCGAAATTCGAAAGACCCATTTAGGTACCCTAATCGAACACATAGAAAAAAAGTTAGAAGCTCCCACCTGATCAACACCCGAATCTGAAGCAGCAAGATGAATTTTCCTAGCTTGCTCGAACAGAGCCGATAAAGGCATTTCCTCCACAGCCAGACCACCCATCACATACGAAAATGATAATATCTCAAAAATCCTCAATGGATTCGAATTTCACGAAAGGTCGAATCACGAAAATGACTTTGGATTTGAGACCGCCAGAGGAAGTGAATATGAGGTGAGGTGAAAATGAGCTGAAACAAGAGACTCCTCGTCGTCCCAATTTAGAGCCAATCCCGTGATGACACGTCACCGATTCTTAATGTTTCCAAAAAATAATATTTTTCACAATTTTTTGTTAAACAGAAATATTTAAATTAACAAACATAATAATACAAAATCAATACAAAATGCAAATGGCATCTAGTCTATTGGCAGACAGTAAATCCACTTAAGACAGTGCATTTGCATAACACGGGATCGAGTTTCCATGCCTACATTATGTAAGAATTTAGCTATTGGGCCGGCCAGTTGTGGCCCAATATAATTTGCCGTTGACAAAAAAAAACTAATACAAAATATGGTAACCAAATCAAAAATAAAAATAATTGGTATAAATTAAATTAAACTATACATTTAAAAATATGTGACAAAAGATACCAAAATTTTATGACAAAGAGACTACGAAGGAGCTATCTCTCCAATAACCACAACCATATATAACAAAAGGCTTGTTATGTAATTTAACCAACGAGAAATCCTATTAAAATCATTGAAAGATTCTTTTAACAATGCAAAATTTTCTAGGTATGAAAAAAAATCTAGTTTGTTTTATGGAATATTCACCATCTTTAACATTTTAATATTATGTTTCACAAATGCTATTTCTATCATCTTCAGGAAATTTATGCATGACATCATCCATAATAAAGTTTTGAAATTTAGTGTAAAGTGAAGAGACTCCTCCTGATTCCTGTAGCACCATCAACTCCATCTAAAATGAAAAACCAATTCAACCACCGTAAAATTCTTAACCCTTCCACAAACAATTAATGTAATCAGAGCCGTGACTTAGAGTAGAGATTTTATCCCTCTTTAAGCTATGTTTTTATCCCTAGTTCGAAACTCCTATTTGTATAGGGAAGAAAGTTTTTTTTTACACAAACAAAAAATAAATAAAGAAAGGCTTAAATATTACGAAAATTGAAATGGAAATAACTGATAAGATTTTAAAAAAATGAAAATTGAAAAAAAGAAAAAAATAGTGCTTATTTTTATAAAAAGAAATTGGCAATAAAAAAAGAACTGAAAAATAAAAATAAAATGAAAATAATAAAATAGACTTAACAAAGAAAAGAATTAATAATTCCAAAAAAGAAAAGAAAAAAGAATTCCTAAATAAAAAAAAAATAGATAGAAATTTTGATTACGAGAATTTGGTGAAAGAGTTTATTAAAAAAAAGTTATGAGTTAGTTGGTTTTTATTTTAGTTTTTTTTTGTTTTATCAATATTTTTTAGAAAACTGTATAATATTTACGCTCTAAAAATATTTAAAATCTTTTTTTATTAAATTTGTCTTAGGTATCTCTAATGTTGAACACATCATTTGATGTAATATCTTTAGTAACACCTGTATCATGTGAATGCTAGTAGAACCGATAATGAACTTGAGACGTGATCTCACAAATTAATCCGAGGAATTATGTTAAAACATTGCTGTGAAACTTGCAGCCTCTGTTTCTACCAATAGTTGAAAAAAAACTATCATTTTTTATTTATAGATAAACAACAAAGATCATGGAAAGACTTTCTTATCTACCGAAGTTCAGCATTCTCTAGATTAGATCATATATATTTGTACGAACTGATGGACGTGGGAAAATATGAAGTGTTGTCGGAATGTTTGAGAGAGCCCAAACCCTTTAATGTTGGAGGGCATTTAAAAATCATATGATTTATCGATTGTGATTCATATCCACATCCTGCATGTTGGATCGATATTAATCCCATGATTATTTCAAAGGGTAAATTATTAAAACGATGATATATTATGTTTTAAATATAAGTTTGAATATATTTTGTTTCATTTTATTAATTAAGAATTGAATATGGTAAGAGTATATATGTTTAAACTAAAAATCAAGAAAATATAGAATTTATTTGAACTTTATAGTGTACTTCTTTAATCAAGTCTGCATTAGTTCTGATACTTTTTACAAATTAAAATATTTCATATTACAAAATCAAAATTCACAAAATAGTTATAGTACATATAGATATATAATAAGCTCTAGAAAATAATACTTTGATGAATTAATAGAATTAGTAAGCTCATTAAAGGTTAGCCCACTTGTACGTCTAGGAATCGATAACTATTGTTTACGTTATTAAAAAAATTGACTATTGGACTGATTAGTTGTTGTACAATGTTGAAAAACTAATATCTCTATTAAATTTTTTTAAAATTTCATAATCTTATTAAATTAGATAGATTTAAGTGTATATAGATTTGGATAATGAATTAAGTTACATTATAATAACATGTATTTTCTTATTGGAGTGGAAAAAAAAATGGGGCCGATTAGTAAGTGATGTAGTTTTTTTTTGGCTGTAGAATTTAGGCAGTAGGTTTTTTTGGTTGTTGTTGTAGATTTTAGTGCTGTGGAAATTTTTGCTGTAGATTAATTTTTTCAAAACGTGTTTTGGATTTTTGATATTGTAAAGCTAAAATAGTGCTGCATTTCGAAACTTTTTGTAAATCTTGTTTGCTAAAGATTTAGTGCTCTCAAAATAATATAACTTTTAAAAAATTTCAAACAAAATCTGATTAGTTAAAGTTTTAGTACACTTAAGAAATTATGGCTGCATAACTGTTATACAGGCGTATCTGTTAATATATGGAACCTGAGATGCATTTGGATTTTCATATTCCATACTGGAAAAGAAAATGCCGGATTTAATCCATAATTAAATCATAAATTGCTTTATCTACCACTTTCTTAGGATAATATCTAAAGATTTTTTGCTATATATTCGCATCTCATTATTAGGCCTTACTTACTTAAAACGCTCTCTTCACCTTCCTACGGAAGAAACGAAACCATGAAATCAAAATCAAAGTTTGAGTGGTTTAGTAACGTTTTTGCTGTTTGGTCTTGTGCTTCAAAATGGCGAAAAGCTTCCAAGTGGTAATTAGGAACTTGGTTTACTTGTCTTACAAGGTAAATAATTTGTTTGTTTTGCTCGGTTTCTTATTTATTGATATGTCTTGTTTGTTTGTTTGTTTGTTTGCAGCAAACTTCATCTCCAGAATCTGTTATGTTTTGTCAAACTACATAGGAGACGAAGAGAGTCTATGGTCAAACAATGTCGGTCCGATATCTCTCAACTCCTTCCTAATGGTCACTGTTCTGAAGTCATTACAAAGGTATTTGAGATATGATCTTAATCTCACTTGTAGATTCTTCTTAATTCATCTTTCTTATATATTATGGTTTGCAAATTGAAACCCTAGGCGAAGCAATTTTATGAAAATGAGAGTAGGTTATTGGCATACGATCAGGTTGAGTACTTCTGTAAATCCATGTTGCAGAATCTATCATCTTTGAATCATCAAAAGTAAGTTATTCTTGTTAACTTGTAACATACGGTAACATAGTAAACCTAAAACGATTCAAAAACCCTAAATTCTCTTAAATTTTTGTTGGCAGGGATGTTAATCTGTTACCGCAAGAAACAAAAGAAGCAATGGCCGGCCTGATATATGCTTCGTCAAGAATCGGCGAGATTACGGAGCTTCTTAAGATAAAGAGCTTATTCGTTGAGGGATTTGGGATTGAGTTTGTTAAAGACTGCGTAGATTTGCGCCGAGGAAACGTCGTTGGTTCCGAAATAGTCAAGATTTTAGACAAAAATACAACATGAAGTACCAAAAATACAATAGTCGTTGGTTATGAAATTACAGATATTGTAATAGAATATTCACAAAAGTACCAAACGAACATCGCTACTAATCCTGTGGATTCAATGAATGAAGATTCATCAGCTTCAAGTAATGATCTTGACATTCCTTATTCTGATGACGCGGTCAAGATAGAGAAAATCAGGATAGTTTTGAAGGATGATTCTAAGTTTCTGAATCCAAATCTTGAGGAGTCTCAAGGAAGAAATCGATGATCAATCATGATAAGTGTTAATATCATTGTTTTGTTCTTTTGTTTAGAGGCTTTCATTAATATTTAAGCTTTATTAATAACCCAAAGAAACTAATAAAATCTTATATTCAGCAAGTAATCTTAATTTAGTAAAGATTTTGTTATTTCTTCGTACACAATCAATTTTACTTATAGAAGATATCTCTTACTTCCCACCCTATCACCGTTCGTTCTATAAGTCTCACCCAAATACGTTCTTGACATGAACAATAAATTACGACATTTGGAGAGAGTTGTTTGAAACTAACTGTCACAGCTTCTCTGTTCTCGATCATCTCGATGGCACCTCTCAACCCAGTGGTTCAATCGACACGCAATGGTCACAAACTGACGGTACCATCAAGATGTGGATCTACGGGACTTTATCTGAATCTCTACTCAAATTTGTTCTCAAAACGAAGTGTACGGCTAATGAACTTTGGACTACCATCGAGAACCTCTTTCAAGACAACAAGGAGACATGTGCGATACAACTCGAAAATGAGCTTCGATATCTCCATATTGGTTACCTTTTGGTTCATGACTATTGCCAAAAACTGAAATCTCTTTCTGACCTTCTCTATAATGTGAATTCACCAATCTTTGAATGTGCTATTGTGATGCATCTTCTCAATGGACAAACGCTTCAATGTGGCCTCAACAATGGTCAAATGCAAACGTTCAGCCTCGCTTTCAACCTCCATCATTGGCACACACCAGTCCAAGCATTTTTGGTCATGCTCCACCAGCAACAAGATCTGCTTATATCTCAACTCACAACTCCACACCTCTCCACTTCAAAGACAACCATGTCTGATTTTATTCCCAACACTCTTGCAAACACATTCAACACCATGACTCTATCTAATCCATCTGGTCACACGATCCTTTCCTATATCTCTCGTCCTTTACATCTTAATAATGTCTTATTATGTCCTAAACTATTAAAAAATCTTGTTTCTGTGAGGCAATTTACTACTGATAATTCTTGTTATGTTCAATTTGACCTTCTCTTTTTTTTGATAGATATGTTAATTATATTACCAAAGATCAATAAGTTTGACTACAAATTGTTGACTC
>JAKUCM010004932.1:0-34817 GCA_023374145.1 Lepidium sativum
AATAATCAAACTAACTAACTTATCAAAATACTGCAATTTAGTGGTCAAGAAAAAGAAATTATTTTATTATAAATGACTCAACTTATATATAATACTACTTAGGTTTGATGTTCTAGCAAAATAAATTTTTTTAAAGGATTGGTAGACGTAGTAGCGGTTACTAATTTCAAGTGCTGTTTTTTTCCCAATTAAGTACTAATCATCTGTTTAATGACTAACAAAAAGCAGTCACTTCAACTGAAAATATAAATTAGAAAAAAATAAAAATAAACCATGTAAAATATAAAACAGAAAAAATACAATATTTTCTACATCGATTAAAATTTATAAGTGTAGACATCTATCTACATGTCAGAAAATAAATAGTTCAATTGAGGTATATTCAATGCCCTTGCACCTCAAAAACACACCTACACCTTCCATACAAATAATAACCAAACTTTGTTACCCTTTTACCCAGGGAAATGATAACAATGAAGCACTAAAAACTAAAACTCCTGAAAGTTTAAAACACATCATTGGCTAAACTTGCAATTTCCATATCAAAGTGTCAATGTACAACTTCCTAACTTCACGTCAAACTTTCACTATCTCCTGTATTATTCCGAACGACGTTGGCTTGAACGACGAGGCCTCCGTAATAAACAAACCTCATATCTGCTGACTGTGCAATTCTTTTCAAGGCTCGGAACACACATCCAAACAAATTATCCTATGAAGACGTGAAGAACGAGAAGCGCCCCCGTCTAGACAACTAAACCAGCTTATTCACCTCACATTACAAGTTGTTTCTTTGATTTAATTTAAAATCATTCTCAATGTTACAAATTTTTTCAATTTCCTGTTCCTCCATACTATTCATAAGTTTCATCTTATTTCCCCTTTTTTGGTTTAACATTGCACTACTACGAGATCACCTTTCTATAAAATTACTTTCACTCAATATTCATTACTATCAAAATGTTGTATTTTGTTAGATACACATACATTAATAAAGTCATCCAAAGTTTATTGAATCTATCATGACACAAAACTGCAAATGACTTCATTAATCCAAGGTGTAGATAATGTGTTGATAAAGAGATTGCATGAAACAAAAGAATTTATTGTAAGGTAAGATGAACTATATTTATCTTCTTCTTTTTTACATATTTGAAAAACCTAAATTGAATATGAACCGAGTCAAAGAAAAAAGTTAAATAGGTTTCTTTAAAATAAAATTTCTTTCGAATAAACAATTTTCACAATATATTATATAATCAATTAGCTTATATAGCATAATTTAGTTATTATATATTTGGAAAAAATACTAAAATTTAACCATTTATTATATATCTAGATTTTGTCATTCATAAATCAAAACCCTTTAATTACCTGAAATTGAATCTTCTTCTTTGTCCAATTCTTCATCTCTTTTTATTAACTAAGTCCATTTCAATTTTGTTAAAAAAAATCTTTGAAAATAAAGGTTTTTTTTTTACATTTTAAATATATTCATGGACCAAAGACAATATAATATGTAACTTAATCTTCGTTATTCGAATTCGAAAGACCTTTGAATGTCCATATTACACGTCGGTTGATTTACAGTGATTAAGTTGTTTAATCTTCTATTGAAACTATACATATTCACCACTTTTGAATGTCCAAAGTTACTATTTATTTTTATCTTTATTTTTTATACCATCCAAAATAATTGGGTTGAATATCTTATATACATGTCATTTTTCCGTTTAGTCACTCCAACTAATAATTATGATATCTAGAATTTGTTCCCTTTCTCTTAATTTAGACAAACTATAAAAGGATTTGAGGTTATTGTATCTTATCGATCTAATTATTCGAAAAGAATAACATCTTATGCAATTTGGATATTTCAATGACATAATTTTATAAATAAATACTACTTCATAAAAGATATATTCTTAAATTGTTCTTCAAATAATATTATAAGTATAGTCTTCAAATAATTTCACACATGTACTTTTGATCTTTAAATAATAAATAAAACTAGACCAGAATCCTGATTGAAGTCTGCTTCATAACTATAACTCATAACTGAAAAATTGCACTATTTGCCTTCAAACATTCAAATGACGAGATGTCATTAATAATCTAGCCTGCAACCACAACTACTACCATGATTGCATAATAAGTTGGCTTAACGCAAATAAAAATTGTTCAATATGTAGGGCAACAGATCTTTAATTTTTTCATTCCAAATAATAATAAAATTATCCATAAAATTTTACAAGTTACTCAACAAATAAACTACACATAAATGTTTCTAAACTAAAAACCGGGCGTAGCCCGGTCAATCCCCTAGTAAAAATAAAATTAAAAGTCTAATTCCATCTAAATTACCATAGTACCAAAAATACTTAAAGTTTACTATTTTCTTAATTACACATAGAATTAAAATTAAAAATCTAATTTTACCTAATTCTAAATTTTGAATTTTTGTACAAATAAATAGAAATACTAAATTCAGACCTGATTTATACATGAATTGAACTCCATCCAAAAATTAAAAATTGTCCTATAAATTTTAAATCAATGAAACTAAATATCCGAAAAAAAACTCGACCCGAAAATATCTTTATTGACAAAAAACTATATTGATCATTTGGATGTTTTTTCATGTTATGTATTTTAGTTCGAGTGAAATTAGACTTTTAGTTTTAAATTTGTGTACAATTAAAAAGAGGAGCAAACTTCATATGTATTTGATATTATGCGTGATAGTTCGAATGAAATTAGACTTTTAATTTTAGTTTTGTGTGTAATTTTATGAAAAATTGGATGTGAAATTAGACAGATTACCCACAGAGTTTATCAACGTGAAGTTATATGCCGAACTTTCCCAATAATTCTACATAAATCACGTATAAATCGTTGCCCAACCAAAAAAACAAACAGAAAAGCCAAAAAACACGTGGAGACAAATGCACAAATATTTTCAGACCTGAAAACGAAAGAAGCTAGGCACCTGTTTTTGATCCAGTCGGGTTTTACCCGTTTGCATGCCTTGTGAACAAAATGCTTACTCGGCCCATAAAAGGTTATTAAAGTTAAACATACGGCCCATTCAAATGCCCAACCCAAACACATACTGATTTAGCTAGTCCGAGAGTTACAAGTACCAAATGTTTTTCAAGGATGCCACAATAGTAGCAATTCTAGTCGCACATCAATAACTAAGATTTGGGAGCAAAATGGAAGAAAATGAGAGGTTACAGAATAAGACCTCTCCGGAGACAAATGTTCTCTGCAATCCAAACTGGTCATTTTCATGTTTGTTTTACGTCACTGTTTTCTTTAAGGGACTTCAGTCTTCTGTATCCTTTGTCAGTACCAAATATCCTGAAGAACACCATAGACGATATATACACTGGAGTGTTTAATATCATGGTAATTATTTTAAAATATTTTATTGGAAGCAAAGATATAGATGGTTTAGAGGATCACCAGTCCATATACACAAACGTTGAAGAGTAATTCCCAGACTTTGTGTAGAGAAGGCGGTGATGGTAGTCATGGAAGTCAGCACTGTAGCCAAATTACAAAAATTTCCATTAATACAATCTACTAAGGATTCAAGTTTTAAGAAATCTGAATAGGGGTGTGATCTTACCCTCCATATAAAGGAAGAAAATTTGACAGGCTCCATGGGAAATGATAACCACAATGCGCCTCAACTGTCTCAAGCACTCTCAAAACCATCCATAACCAGAGAGTAATCAGGTGGGGGCCGGTGAGAGCTGGACCAACTATGGTAGCAAAACCCAGGAACAGAATCTCGGCAGGGTGAGCATATTCTGACGTCAAACCAAATGGTGTTGCGTATCTGGGATATTATAGAATAATTGCTTTTTAGAAATTAATCTACGCTAACATTTTCAAGCATTCAAAATATGAAAAAGTAGTGAAAACTAAAACTTACTCATGATGCACACTGTGCACGTTCTTGTAGAGCCATTTCGAATGCAATATCCGATGACCCCAGTAGAACACAAAATCCTCAATGATGAAATAGAATACTAACTGGGCAGACACTTCTTTCCTGCAGGAGCATCACCAAAGAGGGTCTTATATACCTGATCAAACATAAGCTCAGGTTCTTTCATAATACTCAACACTGACAGATTTTGAATTTTTTTTCGATTGCCAATGGGAAGAGTTTACATCAGAACCCAAAGAAAAAAAGCTTCAGCACTAAAGAACCTGATAATACCAGGACGGCAGAGGAAAACTGCTTCGCATTCCCATGGCTTTGAAGACAGGATAGGAGGCCACCATCAGGGGGAGGTTAACAGAGAAATGATAAAGCAACAGGCGGGTAATACATTTTCCTTGGGCTGCAGGTGTGTTATTTTTTGTCTGCATAGGACCAAAGCAACAGTATTTGTTGATCATCGAGAAATTTGACAAGTAGAGAAAAGGATCATATTCACAGTGACTAGTAAATAATAATGAGAAAATGACAATATATTCATTCACTTCTATCGATAAACAACACTTGCCTTTACAATCAGCCACGAATGGGAAAAATAAAACAATTTTTCGATGAGAGAAACTTGGAAAGATGAGAATAAACCTGAATTTTATACTTGCTGAGAAATCCTGCCCTTTCAAGATAAATGAAAGGGAGTCCAGATAAGAAAAACACGCTTTCATGGAGAACAAAACTCCCAATGCACGCCAGTTGAAAGTCGCTAAAATGTGTCACAAGGTACTGTAACAACCACGGATACACCAAATCATCAATTCAGTTTTGTTTATCATTATGTAAAAGCAAAATCTTGAAGAAACAAGTTCCAGGAACCACTATTTCCTATCAACACGCATTTCACTGATCCATTGAGTTAGGCATAGACACCAATAGAGTTACAGAGTATGTATAAATATAGTGCTGAACTGTTCTTCAGGTGAGGGAAATATCAGACGAGAAATAGTCTTCCGGACACGAAGAACATGCAAAACACTAATCCATCTGAATGGCGTGTAGCCGTTTTTCTGATTACCGATCATTGGAAAGTCCGTAAATGAAACCGAGAGCACAAGAGCGACTAGATTCGGTCCCATATCAATAAAAACATCCGTCTAAGCGTTAAATAACAAAACGGAAAGTGAAATACGCTCATGATTCCGACGTAATATGGCACTAACTTCAGATCTAAAACAATACTGCAACAGAAGCGAATACTAAATTCAATCGAATGGATCAAAGCAATATAGAGCTGTGGAATACAACAAAACAAACGAGAAAGTAAACACGCGTTTATCACAATGCGGTAAACTGATCAGGGAAGACGGAGAAAACCGTCAGGAAAATCAGGGAAGTGCGGAAAACGAAGGAATCGGAGGGGAGAGAGAGAGAGAGAGTACCTGCCAACCAGATTCGACGAAGGAAGCCATGGACGGATCTAGATGGGAAGATGCAGAAGAAGAAAGAGGTGGGAGAGAGGCCACGAGTGAGGAAAAGGAACAGACTGTCACCGAAAAAGAAATCTGGACATTGAGATATTTTTAAATTTGTTCTTTTCACCAACTTCCTTTTTTTTTATCTGGAGCAGGCCTTTACACAGCCCCTCGTGCGCATCACGCTCCAAATCCTTGTTTTTGGTTTAATGCTCTCGATTTTTTTTTTTTGCTGGGCCTTATGTATTTAATGCCATTCCAAATTCTTTTTGAAATTCACGCATTTAATCCCCATTCTTACGTATTTCAAACTAGAAACAACTCATTTTTTAAGCTTTGCCAAAACAATAGAGCTAAAATCAATTATCAATCCTAATTTTTTTTGACATTAGTAACCATGTAACAACAGATGTCTAATCAGATATGCAAAGAGCTTCATCAGTGAATGTGTTTGCTTGAGATTTTAAATAGAACAACAATCAAGATGAGAAAAAGAAAACTCATTTTGGGAAATGGTATCGAAAGTCACGGTTTCAATACAACTAAACAAACTCTTGTAACGTAAATCAAAGACCTGGAAAGGAAAAGGTATACTATACTTACTGAAATTAAGCCGGAGCAAAAAAAAAAAAAAAAGAAAACTGGTAAATAAATGAAAAGAGACATTTTTCAAAAGAATCATTGCTATAAGTTGAAGGTTAACTAGGTAGAACAGCAACCTTTTTTGTTAGTTGCAGATGATTCTGCTATATTAATGGCAGTTCCTTGGCCAGGAAGATTACCTGCAGTTTCTTGAGCTGCTAAAGCTTTCTTACTTATGATATGATAAATCTCTGATAAGATAGTCTGAAATGCTTTCTCAATGTTGGTTGCTTCTAAAGCAGACGTCTCGAGAAATGACAAACCTTCTTTCTCAGCCAGAGACCGACCATCTTCATCAGCAACAGATCTTAGGTGATTCAGATCTGATTTGTTTCCAGCCATCATGATCACAATGTTGGAATCAGCATGATCTCTAAGCTCACGTAACCATCTTAACACATTCTCAAAAGTTTGTCTTTTGGTTATGTCGTAGACCAGAAGAGCTCCAACAGCTCCTCTGTAGTAAGCGCTTGTGATTGCTCTATATCGCTCTTGTCCTGCTGTATCCCAAATCTGAGCCTTCACTGTTTTACCTTCAACCTATATGTGATCACACACAGGCAAAATTCTCAGAAGCTTCAGATATTCCAATTGCTACAGTGAATTCCTAAGATAATTCAATGTCATAGTTGAAGATCTTCAGATCTAACAATCAAATGTCTGATTTATTATGAAGTTTCAAATGCAAACCAGGGACATTTGGATCTGACTATTCCTACAATTCTAGGAGGATGCAAATTCGACGACAATCTATAGCTTACCCACTCGATTGATCTGGAAGGATAAGAATGCCAGGAAAACAGGACGTAAGACAGAATACCTGTAAAGTTCTTGTGGCGAATTCGACGCCGATGGTAGATTTGGATTCGAGACAGAACTCATTTCTGGTGAATCTAGACAGAATGTTGGATTTTCCAACACCGGAATCGCCGATCAGAACGATCTTAAACAAGTAATCGTACTCATGATCTATCCTGTTCGCCATTGCCACTCAAATCCTAGCGTCCGATCTCCCGATCAACCTATGCATACACACATACACGTCAACATCGATCGTCTCGTCCAATAAATTTACAGTAACCGTCTCAAAAACGAAGACAATGAGATCCAACGAATCAAACGCCCACCTCGAAACCCTAGAAAATTCAAATTTTACCTTTTAAGCGAGCCGGAAGAATCGAAAATGGAAGAAATGTTTTTTTGGTAGTAAGTTTCGATATTTCCTTTCTTTCTCTTTTCTCTGTTTCCTTTTGTTTCCTACGCGTTGCGACTTTTGTGCTTATAAGTTGAAAACGGAAACTCTGATTTATTTTAGTTTCGAAATTTCGGTTTAGCTTAACCACAAAAGGTATAACTTCATCAATTTGAATTCTTTCAATCTCTAAACCCGAAGTTAAAATTGATCACAATAAAAACGGCGAAGGATTAAACACAACAAAGAACAATTAAAAACACAATTAGCTTCAACTAATTATTATTAGCAAAACCGTACAATTACATAATCGCGAACATCACAGAGAACAACAGTATGCAAACAAAGAACCATTTATGAACAGAAAAACTCATACAAACTCCAGAATATGAAACGCAGAACTTTAAGCTGACTGGCTTAACCAGAGATATCAATAGACTTAACTTGAGCCTTCTTCGTCTCCACTTTAGGAACTGTAACAGTCAGGACTCCGTTCTCCATAGAAGCTTTGACTTGATCCATCTTCACATTCTCTGGTAGCCTAAATTTCCTCGAGAATTGTCCACTAGATCTCTCAACACGATGCCACGTGTCCTGCTTCTCTTCTTTCTCCACGTGTCTCTCTCCACTGATCTTAAGCACACTGTCGTCTTCTATCTCCACTTTAACTTCCTCTTTCTTCATCCCTGGTAGATCCGCCTTGAACACGTGCGCTTCCTCCGTTTCCTTCCAGTCCACACGTGCGTTTGTTCTCGCTGATGTTTCTCTAGAGAGTGATGATGAAGAAGACGGGAATGGAAGATCCTTGAATGGATCCCAAACGTCGAGAGAGAATGGATCGAAGATGTTGCTTCGTCTGTTACCGAAGAAACTTGGAATCAGCGACATTATTGGTTGATTTAGAAAGCGAAGTAGATGTTTGAAATGCTTAGATATCCACAATTGTTTCGATTTTGATTTCTGAGAGAAGCAGTTGAATCGGATGATATATTTATAGTGGTGACAAAGAAATCTCCAGAGTTTCTAGATTCTACGGTTTCCAACTTCACGCCAGAGTGATGACTTGGAAAAAGATTGATGAAGAGGTCAATCCAGAAAACTCTAGAGTCTCTTCTCGACCGTTGTTTGTTTTATGGGCCATAATAGGCTTCTAAGGCCCAACTAATCTTGTATGGGCCCTAAAGTAAGGTTTGACCCCAAAAAGGCTATTTCAACTTTAAGTTTTGGCCCAATAATTGCACCTTTACTAAAACGGAATGTCAATTTGAGTCATCAACCTCGAGGATCAAAATGAAATCATCATCACTATCTCCCACCATTTTCATTGCTTTCCTTTGACTCTACTCTTCTCCTTCGTTTCACTCTCTCCTTCTGGTTCTCGTATCAAATTCCTTTCTTCTTCCACCGAAATTCTCTTTCCCGTTGTTTTTAGTGAAATCCAGTCCTGAAATCAGGTTAGAGATTTTGTTTCTCTTCTGTTGTTTGTTTTTTGACCGATTGCATGCTACTCCATGGCTATCTTCAACTTTTTATTTGTCTTTTCTTGTAAGAAATATGGGGGATGAGGAGAGTTATGTTTAGCGGCTTCAGTTGTTCTGACGCCGGAAGTCACTAAAATTCAGTTATCCGTATGAAGAATCACATGTATTAGACGAACTGTAATTCAGATTTCGATTCAATTTTCTTGATTATTCTCCTGTTTCAAGTTTGTGATCATCTATGCCTTGTGATGTTCGTGTTTGACCTGTGATTTGGCTTTCCGGTTTTGTGTTCTCTTTTAATTTAGAATCAGGGATGTCAATTGACTGTTATGTTCTTGTTAAAAATATTATAAAATTGTTATGTGATTTGTTATCTTTTTGGATCCTAGAGGTTAAAATATTTGCACTAACCTTTGAGGTTTGTGGATGGAAGTCTATTTGAATATACTATCTGGATTTTTATAGAAGATAAGCAGTTTTTTGAGTTTTGCTTTGCCAAAGATTTCAATGTTATATATGCGAATATAATGTTTATTTTATGACATAGAAGGTAATGCGAAGTGGTTGACAAACTTCACCATGATGGAGCTATCTCTAATCAGATTATGGAGCACTTGTTTTCGTATTTTCTTCTACATATCGACCGTGATTTTGCTGCTCAATAGCGGAGGAGTTTACTCTCACTCTGAATATTTGATTGGACTTGGAAGCTATGACATTACTGGCCCGGCAGCTGATGTTAATATGATGGGTTATACTAACATGGAGCAAATAGCATCTGGTATTCACTTCAGGCTCCGAGCTCGGACATTCATTGTCTCAGAGCCCGAAGGGAACCGGGTTGTGTTTGTTAACCTTGATGCTTGCATGGCTTCACAAATTGTAACACTAAAAGTGATCGAGAGACTCAAGGCTAGGTACGCAGCTAATCTTTTCTTAGGTTTCGTAGCCTTAGTTTTGAAATAAGATTGTAGCATCTTAAGACTGAATTCCTTCACAGGATGTAGAGAGGTTTGTCTAGTGCAACACCAATTAGAGAGACATATTGGTTTAAATAGACTGTATAATGATTAAAATGGAATGATTGAACTGTCTTTTGCAGATATGGGGACCTATATACAGAAAATAATGTGGCAATCAGTGGTATTCACACTCATGCTGGTCCAGGCGGGTATCTTCAATATGTGGTTTATAGCGTAACATCACTTGGATTTGTTCGTCAGTCATTTGATGCCCTTGTGGATGGAATTGAGAACAGTATCATACAAGCCCACGAAAATCTTCGTCCTGGATCAATTTTTCTCAATAATGGTAAGGACTGATCTTCTCTCTGGTAGTTTTTCCTGTTTTCTGCAAGATTGATTATTGCTAGAGTCTGATAGAAGGATAGAAGTCTTGCTCATTGCAAGAGGTATGTGCTGCAGGATTGTTATTTGGAAACTGCCATTTTTCATAAGGTTGGTAAAACTTGCCTTTCAGGTGAACTCTTGGAGGCTGGTGTAAACCGCAGTCCAAGTGCATATCTTAATAATCCTTCAGAAGAAAGGAGTAAATACAAGTCTGATGTTGATAAAGAAATGACTCTCTTAAAGTTTGTGGATGATCAATGGGGTCCAGTAGGCAGTTTTAATTGGTTTGCTACCCATGGAACTTCCATGAGTCGTACAAACTCTTTGATCAGTGGGGACAACAAGGGCGCTGCATCACGATTTATGGAAGATTGGTTTCAACAGAATACTGCTGAAAGCTCCTACACTGAAGACTTTATTTCAAATGAGATACCTAGAAGAGTTTCAAGCATAATCGATAATCATGAGGACAGCCGTAAGCTTACAGTACCTTTATAACTGCTGGACATTGTATATCTAAAGATGGAACACAATTAAATATTCTGTGTGTTTGGTCTGATGCAGATCGTGAGTTGCTAGAGCTTGCATCTTACTTTGAGTCGCAACCTGGTAGGCCTGTAACTAGAATTTCAAGTTCTGCAAGGAGGGTGAGGAGTGTACTGAGGAAGGCAGATATGCCTGACTTTGTTTCTGCTTTCTGTCAAACGAACTGTGGTGATGTTAGCCCAAATGTGCTTGGAGCCTTTTGCATAGACACTGGTCTTCCTTGTGATTTCAATCACAGTACCTGTGGAGGGAGAAATGAGATGTGCTATGGGCGTGGACCAGGGTAATCACCTGTCTTTGTTTTACTGTCGCCTTGCAAGATTAGATAGCACAAATTTATTAAAGGTAATCTCTCTTGACCTGTTTGCTTTATTATTGCAGCTATCCTGATGAATTTGAGAGTACACGTATAATTGGTGAGAGGCAATTTAAGATGGCTTTGGATCTTTTCAACAAAGCATCTGAACAGCTACAAGGGAAGGTTGATTACCGCCATGTTTATGTTGACTTTTCACAGCTCAATGTGACACTTCTTAAAAAAGATGGGAATTCAAAAGTT
The DNA here is from genome assembly GCA_023374145.1 of Lepidium sativum. Taxonomy (NCBI): domain Eukaryota; kingdom Viridiplantae; phylum Streptophyta; class Magnoliopsida; order Brassicales; family Brassicaceae; genus Lepidium; species Lepidium sativum. The sequence continues at coordinate 11,191 of JAKUCM010004932.1, forward strand.
GTAAGAACATGTCCTGCGGCAATGGGATTCGCTCTTGCTGCTGGAACAACGGATGGACCAGGTGCATTTGATTTTACCCAAGGAGATGATAAGGTATTCACTCAAAGTCATAATGTATCATCCAATTAAGTTGATATTGCCTCCATGCTTTTCGTTTCTCAAGTCTCCCATTTGGATAAATCAGGGGAATCCTTTCTGGAGGTTAGTGAGAAACGTTCTTAAAACACCGAACAAGAAACAGAGCGATTGTCACTACCCAAAACCCATCTTGCTTGACATTGGAGAAATGAGAAAACCATATGACTGGGCTGTAAGTAGTTCAAAAATGTATATTTCAACTTCCATGTGATTTGTTCACGGTTTTTAGACACTCTACTCTAACTTGTCATGGATTCCAGCCGTCAATTCTTTCATTGCAAATTCTACGTATTGGACAACTTTTCATTCTCAGCGTTCCTGGAGGTAGTGGAGAGTCTGCAAATTGCCACACTACATAACATGACGAATGATGCGATATTTGATATTCCTGTCTATGTTTCTTTCCAGAATTTACAACTATGGCTGGAAGGCGTCTCCGCGATGCAGTCAAGACACAACTTAAAAGCAGTGGTAATAAAGAATTGAGCGGTGAGATTCACGTTGTGATAGCTGGGTTGGCTAATGGTTATTCACAGTATGTGACTACCTTTGAGGAGTATCAAGTGCAAAGATACGAGGTAAAAGCTTATCGCACTGACTCTTTAAAACAAATTGCTCCTTCTTGTCCTCTAAATTGGTATATGTTGCAATGGTTCCATGTAAGGGTGCGTCTACCTTATATGGCCCACACACCCTAAGCGGCTACATCCAAGAATTCAAGAAACTCTCCAAATCTCTATTCCGGGATATTCCTGTTCAACCGGGGCCTCAACCGCCGAATCTACTAGACAAGCAACTGAGCTTCCTCACACCAGTTATGATGGACACAACTCCTGTTGGAGACAGTTTTGGGGATGTAATCTCAGATGTTCCCAAAAACTTATCTTTGAAGAGGGGAAACGACCTGGTGACTGTTGTATTCCGGTCAGCTTGCCCTAGAAACGATATATTGACAGAAGGTATTATCACCCAACTCAAACATGGGTAAATTGCTTGTTTAACACTTGAGTATTTCTCGAGTAATCTATCCTTGAAACAAATTACAAATGACATAGAGGATGAAGATTGAAAACTGCATTTGTGCTTACATACTGACTGCTTCTGTTCTTAGTCATTGGTGATTTTAAAAGAGGGATTTGATCATATTTTGATGCTAACGAGAGGGTACTATGTTCATGGCAGGTACGTTTGCACTGGTGGAGAGACTAGAGCAGAAGGAGAAGACTTGGACCCCAGTTTATGACGATGATGATTTCTGTCTGAGGTTCAAGTGGTCTAGGCCTAAAAAGCTAAGCTCCCGGAGTGAGGCCACGGTGGAATGGAGAATTCCAGAGTCAGCATCTCCAGGGGTTTACAGGATCACTCATTTTGGTGCTGCAAAGAAGCTCTTCGGATCAGTCCACCATTTCACAGGATCTTCTAGTGCTTTCGTTGTAACATAAACAAGTAGAAACCAAACGGTGCCCTTATATGTACTGTAGTGTAGCCAAAGTGTGGAATGGTGTCATAGAAGTTTAACGGACCCAACCTAGTTTTTCCATCTGTATGTACATAGATGTTCACAAACAGTTCAAATACACAAGTGTAGGCAACTATTGCTTCAGTGTGTTAATCATTTTGCTAAATGGAGTTCCTATCTTAATTTCAAAGACTAAAATTTCCCAAAGTTTGATATCATAGAACATAACAAGATATCAAAACACCTGATTCTAGAGGGTCCGGTCCATATGATAAATTCTGACATAAGAGAAAAAACATAATCATCATCAACAATGAATCCTTGGATAGAAAGAAAGGAGTCTCCTAAGGCTTAGTTTCTTCCTCTTCTTCTTCAATCTTAGGAGCCAAGTAGTAACGAATGTAACCCATCTCTGCTACCTTATACTCCACCACCACTGGCAACTCTGAAGATAGGCTGATTGTCACTGTTTCTGACAATGGAGTTGCTTTTGTGAAGGAATTCATGTACCTCAGGGCAAACGAGAGTGAAACTGGCTCGTTCATCTCTATTACGATTGAATCTTCTGGCTGCAATACACATTACAAAAATATCAGTTTAATTCTTACATAGTACTATGCAAAGAGTTAGACAATCCAATCATACTGAACAAAATGTATTGTTCATCTGTATCACCTTGTCGACAGTTGTGTTTTGCCTTAAGACGATATTAGCTGTTCCAATATCACCAGCAGTTGAAAACTTCACACCTTCTTTAGTTACAGAGATCACAACTGCAAGAATAACATTGAGCCAATAATTATATCATTTTAAACTCAAATACATTACAGGCCAACAAAAAGAAGCCAATGCAGTCATAATAGAGTGTACCTGTGTCTCCAATGCTACTTAGATCTTTGCAAATCCTGGAAAACTCACTTGACGGCATCCTCACGATTGAGTGGTACTCGGCATCAGGTATACCCAAATGCTCACTATCAATATCCATCAGCTTCATCTCAAAATCTGCAATCTTGTCTTGTGCTGTAAATTATCAAAACACAGTATCAAAATATGGAATTTTGTCTTACTTCTTAGCTATTCTCCACAAACGTATGGAGTTTTTTTGCTTCAAAATAAGGAGCTAACTCTAACTTAAGTTCAAAACCAACAACTATACTTCATAAGAATGAACGAAATCATACTTCTAGATCAATCTAACCACTAAATCAAAGAGTTGAGAAAGTTCAGTCAATCAGTCACAACAAAAATGGACGGAACAAGTTTCGACAACTTACTGGGACTCTCGAACATAAACGTGACGGTGTCGCCGCCATCATCAGCTTTGATGGTGATGATGTCATCATTTCCGGCACACTTAAGCATCTTCGACATGTTACCGAGATTCATCCCCATAGAGAGGTTCCTGTCGCACCTGTAGTGCTCAAAGCCTTCAGACCTTAGCAAGAGAGACACAAGCGCAACGTGACTCGAATCCATAGCTTGAAGCGAGAACCCAGTGCTGGAGCAATCAAAGTTCGCATCGTTCACCAGATCCTTAATCGATTCTAGAACCTTCTTCAACAGTGAGCCCTGAACCAGACGTAATTCCAGCATTTTGTCTTTCCGAGAAAAAGATCAGAGCTCGAATGATATGCGAATCGCTTTAATTTAGGGTTTAGAATTATTGGTTGGAAATGAAGACTGAGAAATTAGAGAGTCCAGTTTATAAAGCTTTTTTTCTTTCTGGCGCGATTTCCCCATTCGAGGATATTTAGTTCCCGCCAATGCGATTGTCCAATTTAGTCATTTCGCCATTTTAGGATTTTTTTAGTCATTACAAAGTTAAGAGGTTTAATTTCTATTTGAACGAGAAAAAAGGCTACATTAGAATTTTGGTGAAACTTTAGGGTTCTGTATGAAATATATCAAAACAATTCACTCACAAATCAGAACCGACTGTGCCCTAGCTAAATATCGTCGTCACCTTTGTGTTCTAGGATTGAGTAAATCTCTAGAAAGGAAGGGGAAATCAGAGGAAGAGAATGGCTCATAGAATACTGAGAGATCATGAAGCCGATGGATGGGAACGCTCCGATTTTCCTATTATCTGCGAATCGTGTCTCGGCGACAATCCGTACGTTCGAATGGTAATTCTTCGATTCCATCTCTCAAACATATTGGACTTTTCCATGGATTTTGAATCTTCTTTTGGGATCTAAGTTCTTATTCAGTCCACAGCTCGTTGTTTTTTTCTGTATATTTGGTCTTAGGGTTTTGATACTTATCAAATTCATCGGAACTTTGGTTTCTTAGATCCAAATTCGTGTAGTTATATTTAGAGTTGATTATAGCTGCTCATTCTTATAGCTTGCACCTGCGTATTTATTTCCGATAAAAGTCCAAAATTTTGAAGCTTTTTTCTTTGTCTGTCTCATATGGATTTGCTGATTTTTTGTTGGTATGTAGACCAAAGCGAATTATGATAAGGAATGCAAGATATGTACACGACCCTTCACGGTGTTTAGGTGGCGACCTGGCAGGGATGCTAGATACAAGAAAACCGAAATTTGTCAGACTTGTTGCAAGCTGAAAAATGTATGCCAAGTTTGTCTTCTCGATCTTGAGTATGGTCTTCCAGTTCAGGTCAGAGACACGGCACTAAACATTAGTACTCATGACTCTATCCCAAAAAGTGATGTCAACAGAGAGTACTTTGCTGAGGAGCATGACCGAAAGGTATGGCCGTGTTCAGTTTCTTTTGTTTACTTTTAGCTAAATGGTTATGTTTAACATCGGATGATTTTAGATTTTTATAAGCTTATGTGACCATTGTGAAAGATTGTTGACTGAGTCTAGTTTTCTCATGGTGGCTTATCCAAGTAATTTTGAATTTCCTTTTTTGCAGACTCGAGCTGGACTGGATTATGAATCTTCATTTGGGAAGATGAGACCTAATGATACTATTTTAAAGCTACAAAGAACAACGCCATACTATAAACGGAATCGAGCACATGTTTGTAGTTTCTTCATCCGGGGTGAGTGTACAAGAGGTGCCGAATGTCCATACCGGCATGAGATGCCCGAAACAGGAGAGCTATCCCAGCAAAACATTAAAGACCGTTATTACGGGTTAGCAATTTTTCTTCTGTATGCTTGATTCTCAGTTGCAATTTTTCTTCTGTATGCTTGATGCTCAGTTGCAATTTTTCTTCTTTTCCGCATTTGCAGTGTTAATGATCCGGTTGCTATGAAGTTACTCGGAAAAGCTGGTGAGATGGGCACTTTGGAATCACCAGAAGATGAAAGCATCAAAACACTTTACGTTGGTGGATTAAACTCAAGAATCCTCGAGCAGGATATACGAGACCAGTTCTATGCATATGGAGAAATTGAATCTATCAGAATCTTGGCCGAGAAAGCATGTGCGTTTGTCACATACACAAGTCGTGAAGGAGCAGAGAAGGCTGCGCAAGAGCTCTCCAACAGGCTAGTTGTCAATGGTCAGAGGCTAAAACTCACCTGGGGAAGACCTCAAGCTCCCAGGCCTGATCAAGATGGTTCGAACCAGCAAGGCAGTGTGGCTCATAGTGGTTTACTACCTAGAGCTGTTATATCTCAGCAGCACAATCAACCCCCACCAATGCAGCAATACTATATGCACCCACCACCACCTAACCAAGACAAACCTTATTACCCATCAATGGACCCACAGAGAATGGGTGCAGTCATTTCAACCCAAGAGGCTGGCGGTTCAAGCACAAGCGAGAACAGTGGAGCTTCTTCTTCTTCTTACATGATGCCTCCACACCAGCCATACCCACCACCACCATATGGATATATGCCATCGCCTTACCAGCAACAGTATCCTCCTAACCATCATCACCCCGGTCCTATGCACCAGTATGCCACGCCTATTGGGGCTTACCCATACCCACAGCAAGCTGGGCCTGGATCAAGACCCACACCGTCTCCAAGCACGGTCTCTGCTCCATCACCTGACTCTGCACCTGCTGGGTCTGCAGCACCTTCAGGATCCTCTCAACAACCTCCTGATGCTTCTACTACAACAAGTTCGTCTCAGTAGAGAACAATTCTTGTTTAAATGTGCTATAAGTTTGCCGCTTTCCATGCTCGAGGATTTTTTGTACTCTGAATGAATCATTTTCTTACGCTGCTTTACTTGTAACTTTTGAAATCTATTTATTGTTTTCTTCATGAAAGGTATCAGTTCTAGAGACCAGTTAATTATGAGAATATAGTAAATGCTAGGTTTAACAACGACCATTGAGAATATTGCTTTACTATCACAACGCGCGAGTTATTTTGTTCTTGGTAAAGAAAGAAATATGTACGAATTAATGTATTACTTAATATTAGCTTCGAGTCAGACAGCGACACTTGGATTCATCGAATCATTGGTTAGATCATATAAACCTATTAAAGGTCCCCATTTGGGCCTTTGTGGCTGGGCCGGACATTAAAATGAAAAATGTGATCTAGTTTAACAATTCCGTCGCGCCCGACTCTCCCGAAGCTTCTTTCTAATTGTTCCCTATATATCCTCATCTTCCCCAACTTTCGTACGAAAACGTGAATTCACTTTGCTCCAATCCCATCAGGTGCACAGAGAGTTCTGGAACATCAGTTGCATTTGGGCGATCGTTCAGCTGTATTACGATGTGAGTCTTTCTCTTCGATTGAAAGCCGTTTTACCGAGTTGTTTTTGAATTCTGGAATTATCTTCTTTAGAGATCTAATTGTTGCCACAAAAATTCGATGTGATTTAGCTTGATTCTAGACCTGTATTCAAAAAGATTAGATGGATGTATACATCTATCATATGATCTGAGTAAGATAGATGTTGGCTTCGAAAGTATCATAAATTTGAAATAAGTATTGTTTCTGAAATCTTCGGGATTGAATGTTTATGTTGAGTAGTCTTGGATGAGCTAATCTCAATTCTTTGAGTTATTATCTTTTACTTTAGATGTCGTGCTCTAGGAGGTCAAGATATTCTCCTTCAATGTCCCCTTGTGAAAAGCGTCGTGGAAGGTCTATCTCGAGGTCTTTGTCTAGAAGCCGGTCGAGGTAATTGTTTCTTATTTTTGCTTTTAATCTTCATGAGTTTATGCTTTCTGCTTTCAATTGCGCTCTTGTCTTACTGTTTTTAATCGTTTATGTTTGATTAGGAGTGTCTCAAGCGATGCAGTAAATCCTGGTAACAGTTTATATGTTACTGGATTATCGCATCGGGTAACTGAAAGAGATCTGGAGGATCATTTTTCTACAGAAGGAAAGGTTAGGTTCCTTGTAGGTCACAAGAAATTTTTGTTTGCTCATGTTTTTAACCTTTTTGAGCTTTGATGTTTTTAGGTAACTGATGCTCAGCTTGTCCTTGATCCATGGACTAGAGAATCTCGTGGATTTGGTTTTATCTCGATGGAGACTGTTGATGATGCTAATCGTTGCATTAGATATCTAGATCACTCTGTTCTGCAAGGCCGTGTCATTAAAGTTGAGAAGGTAATATAACTTAGTTGTAATAACTCTTGATCCTTTTTCGGATAAAACCAGACCGAAGCTCCGATATTTGCAAATATATTTTTCTAGTGATTTAAGAAGTTTGGTTGTTTCCACTTTCAAGTTTCTGTTGCATCAGGTCTGCTGTCTGTGCAGCAGCGCTTCACCAAATAGCAAACGCTGCAACTGTTCAAATGCATCAACTTTCAGACTTTTAGGGTTGTATACCATGCAGACCTTTCTTTCTTGAATAACTTTATATGTCTTTCTTTTACGGCTTCTATGTCAAGATGATGTTTTGGTCTTGTTGCCAGTTTTAATGATTGATTTCTAATAGTTCTATGATATCTGTGTTATGTTCAGGCAAGGCGACGTAGAGGACGTACTCCAACTCCGGGGAAGTACTTGGGGCTAAGAAATGCTCTAGGTATGATGTCAGTGATATTGGTTTTAGTGCAATCTCTTTATTAGGTTTATCATTTATCCTCTAATGAATTTGTATCTTGCTTTGCAGGACACCGTACGTCTCCTAGCTACTCTCCTCGCAGGTTTATTAGCTGCTCTCGGAGTCGCAGTCGCAGTCGAAGCTACTCATCTGATCGAAGCAGATCTTGTTCTCCTATCTATCGAAGGAGAAGGAGGTCATCATCAAACTCATGGCGAGGCAGATCTTACTCTCATTCCAGATCTCCATCACCTGATGATCGTTACTACAGGAGACGTGACAGAACATACTCTCCTTACTACAGGCGACGGGAGAGGTCTAGGTCCAGATCCAGGTCCAGCTCGCCTTACTACAGGAGACGGTACAGGTCTGGGTCAGCTCGTCTCTGTAGAGCACGTGACAGGTCATACTCGCCTGACTATTGGAGAAGAGACAGGTCCTCGCCTGACTACAGGAGAAGAGACAGGTCATACTCGCCTGACCACAGAAGAAGAGACAGGTCATATTCGCCTGACTACAGGAGAAGAGACAGGTCATACTCGCCTGACTACAGGAGAAGAGACAGGTCATATTCGCCTGACTACAGAAGAAGAGACAGGTCATATTCGCCTGACTACAGGAGAAGAGACAGGTCATACTCGCCTGACTACAGGAGAAGAGACAGGTCATATTCGCCTGACTACAGAAGAAGAGACAGGTCATACTCGCCTGACTACAGGAGAAGAGACAGGTCATATTCGCCTGACTACAGAAGAAGAGACAAGTCCTACTCACCTGAAAGTCGTTACTACAAAAGGTACGTTCCAAGTCAATATATCGAGTATTGCAGTAACAGATAATACTAATGAAGTTAAACACAGGTCTGTATCCAGAAACTCAAGTGCTGAGAGAAGTAAATCACGTAGCGTATCCCCAAAAAAAGAGAGCAGAAGCAAGTCTCGCAAGCGTGATAGTCAATCTTCGATGAGCCATTCGAGAAGCGCAAGATCAAGCACTTCCAGATCCGTTAGCCCATAATACCCTCTTGCTTAGTTGATGTTGACATCAATCTCATTCACGTATGTTATGGTTGTTTAGTGTTCATGATTGAATGCTTTTTACCAATTTCTTTGCAACATTGCTTAAGAAGATTGAGCCAATCAGTATAAGTCGACTTATGGAGTCTCAACAGAAATAAAGTGTCTTTGTAACAAAATAACCTGTTTAGCTGTTTTTTTTTTTATTGTCAACACTGTTATAAACTTGAAATTTGTGGAATTTGCCAATTTGGTTTTGTAGGTTTGTTCCAACTTTTCCCTCTTAGTTATTTTTTAGTAGTATCTTAATTTATAATTAAAGCCTAATATCTGACCAGTCAAAATTATTATGAATTTCTTGGTGGTCATAATTGTGCTGATTTGATAAGTAACACACAATATATTAGTGCTGATTTGTCGCTAATTCTATTAGGGTTCTTTATAACTAAAGTTTGATGATTTTATTTTCTTCTGGATAGGCTGAAAATTGTATTGAAAGTTTTGTTTACTTGCCCGATAAAATCTCCAACTAAATCTAACGACGTTAACTACAAAATTTGGAAGAGAAAAACTTTGGAAAATATTGAAAAGCTCAATGATATATTGAGCAACCAAAAGAAATAAAAAAAGCAAAAGATAATCTAATCTTTGTTAAAATACTTCTTCCAATGAGGGTGCTTCTTCCAACGTCTCTCAGCCATTTCTTCAATTGGAACACCTTTAGTCTCAGGAAGACGAAAAATGACAAACAATCCCATTATAATGTTCATTGCTGCGAAGAAGAAGAACAAGAAGGATCTAAATCTACACAGGGCTGACAAAAAGAACTGCCCAACGAAGAAAGTGCAGATCATGTTCATCGCCACTGCACAGAAGTAACCTGCATTTCTCACTTCAAGTGGATAGATCTCTGAAGGTACAAGCCATCCCAATGGACCCCAAGACCATGCGAATCCAGATACATAAGTGCAGATAAGGATTAGTACAATCAACGGTACGGCTTGACCAGTAATAGGACCAACAAGCTTCAAGTGCACTAAAAGAATGCTTCCAATTGTTAACTGTGTGTAATCGAAAAGTGAAAAAGTTAACTTGATGTCCAAGTAAATGAGTGTTAAACTTGGGAAAGAAGCAAAAGATTGAAAATTTACCTGTGTAATGGTCATTTGAGTGGCTCCTTCAATTAAAAGACATTTCCTACCGGCTAAATCAACCATGAAAATCGAGATAATCGTAGCGAGAGCGTTTACACCATTGGTAACAACAGTAGAAATCAGAGAAGCGTCGTTTCCACTACCCATTGTTTGGAACAAGACTGGAGCGTAGAACATAACGACGTTGATTCCAGTAAATTGTTGAAAGAATTGAAGCAATGTTCCACACAACAGTGGTGGTCTGTTCTCACGTTTAGTGAAGAGTTCTTTGAAAGGGTTTTTCACTTTGCTTGAAATCTCTGTTGCGTATTTGATCTCATTGAACTCAGCGTCAACGTCTTCAATGCCTCTGATCTTCCTCAAGACTTTCTTCCCTTGTTCGTCTTTACCTCTCTCGATGAGACTAGCTGGAGTCTCGTAGATAAAGAATGATCCTATCAAAAGGATTAAGGCAGGAACAGCTGCACCACCAAGTGAATATCTCCAGCCATTTTTCAATGTGGAAGTTAAGTAGTTGACGTAACTTGCTGCTAAGATTCCAATGGTGATGAGAAACTGAAACGCAACGCTTAAACCTCCTCTGTATTTTGCTGGTGCAATCTCTGAGATGAACAATGGGACAGTCTGCAAATGTATTGGTTTCAATGTTCAGATATCAATAAAACCCTAAACTAAAAGTAGACCAAAACATACCAAAACTACACAAACATAATGAACTAAGGCTTAAAAACAGAGCAAAAGAACAGAGTGGATCGAAAGTTTAAGGCTGTAATATGATACCTGATTACCGAAACCAATGCCACAACCGAGGAGAATCCGACCACCAATCAACATACCAAGGTCTTGAGCAAATAGATTGAGGATAGCTCCGGTGAGGAAGAAGATGGAAGCAAGCATAATTGCAGGTTTTCTTCCATAAGCCCTAGCAAAAAAGGAAGCAGCAAGACTAGCGAAGATTCCAGCTAAGTATAGAGAAGAAGTGAACAACTGCAAAAGCTGATCATCGAATTTGCAGTAATTGTTTTCATGTACTTTGTGTTTCTTCACATACACACGTGGAAAAAAATCTCTTAAGAAAGTGTCCATACTAGTCACACCACCTGCAAAATTCAATTACACCATTAAAAAACTGATCATTACAGGACAAAAACAGTCAAACCCTTTAAGTAACAGAGGAAGAAACCTGAGATTCCAATGTCGTAACCAAACATGAGACCAGCAACTGCAGCAATAAGACAACAGAGAAAGACTTGAGAAGTCATTTTTGCAGGGAAGGAAGCACCTGCTTCTAGATTCATTGGACCTGCAGCCATTGTTTTTGATCTCTGACTCTCTTTGGTACTCTTGTTTCAATATTCTATATCTATGTCTAAAGGTTCTCAGATATGAAGCAATTTGTTCGTTTTTATAGAGACTTGGAGGGTTTTGAATAATCTTTGTATTTGCAGTCAAATCTCTTTGACCTGATTTTTAGGTTGATTTAGTCTTAGATTTGGATAAACCTCGATGATAAATCTCTTTCATTTTTTCATTTTTCATATTTGTGTTTATATACCGAGATACTATTATATGAAAAGATACTTGAGAAATTTTCGTTTGATATTTATAGTTCTTTTAAATCAATAGCAAGATAAAGATGTATATTTTTATTTTATTTTTCTTAAAAGTAAAGATAATCACGCATTTCGGGATAGCAAGATAAATTATGTTTTGTTTTTAAGATAATGACGCTGGAAATTAGCAAGATAAAGATAAACATTATGTTATTTTGTTTAAGTAAAAGATAATGACGATGATCCACGTATTTAAATTTCTTTTAATGAAGTTTATGTTAAAGAACAAATTTTAATCCATGAAATGATTAAAAAATATAATCAAGAAAAAGAAACAGATAATATTGAGTAACTAACAAGTAAAAATAAGACTCAAAACATATAAACTAAACTAGAATCACAATGCAGATGCATTAGCCCGGCTTGCTCGAGTATCTTAGAGTTGTAGTTCTTCGTTTTGGGTCGGTTCGTTTTAAATATGGCTGTTCGTTGGAAAAAAAAAACTAAGAAAATCGATTAGCTATTATTGTAATAGAGGTTTTACAAAATACAAACTTTTATGTTGTTGACAAAGAAATCTATCACCTTTCTATATTTAACTGGATACTATTAGTTAAATTTCATTAAGATACAATGAACTACACCTTAATTATCATAAAACAAACTTATGATCATTAAACTTGTTGCAGTTGGCTATCTGATGTAGTATGTTCCAAACTGTCAGAACTCAGAGTATAAGTCTGGTCTGAAGGTAACAAAATATCTGGTAAAACAGATTTTGGGGATCCGTCTGATGTGGCATCATGATTTACATCTGAAACTTCAGGTTCAACAAGTTCTTGCATCTCTTGAGTTGATTGGCCTCCATCAGTTCCCTCAAAATGTTCTTCAGGTTCTTCACTGGTTCTTCTCATAAAAGGTTCAGGTTCATGAGAGTCATAACTTATCTTCATTTCATCAGTTGAGTTTTCAAGCTGTTCCTGCAATTCCTGTCAAAACGTTGCAAGGAATATAATCAAATGTAACAGTTTGAGAAAGAAAAATCTTGACAAGAACAATGACTATAGACCTACCTCTCTATTCGATATAACTTCATTACTGTGAGGGACCGTGGCCTCTTCGGATATATGTAATCCTTTGTCTGAATCTTCCAGTAGAAGGTCTCTGGATTTGGATATCTCCTCTTCCTCCCATATTCCACTGACATCTGTACCATTTTTACCACTGACATCTTCCACTAAAGAATTCATAGAACTCGTTTCATTATAATCCTGATCAACTTTCTCCTTTGGTAACAATTGAGATTCTGCAGTTCTATCCACAGTGCTATTCTCTTCTGCCTCATCTTCCTCACCACTGAAGCTCGCCTTCTTCCCCGTGTCCGATTCGAAAACACTTTGTGATTTCTCTTCATCAGAAGAATTGTTCACATCACCTATAGTGGGAGGTGATCCTATTTCAGAAAACTCAACTTGTAGATCAGATTCTACAGATTGTGTCACCTTATGACCTGTTCTTGTGAAGCTATAACCAAAATTTTCCATGTATACTTGTCTTTCTGCTGCTAACGAACTTGAAAGAGAACCAGTGTTTCTAGGAATTAAACCTGCTAGAGAGTTTCCAACACGATGATCATCATTTCGTTTCACAAAAGTTACTGAAGATTCTGCTTCATTTGTGTCATTGGAATTCATTTCCCTTTCTTTAGGAAAGAGCAATGAGTTTGAATCACTCATAACGATATCTTTCCTATCTGCTGACTCCATATCATTTGCTTCGGCTTGATTTAGATATTTTCCTTCTGTTAGAGGCTGTTTCTCCCCAACCAATCGATCATTACTACCTACATGAGCAAAGATCAGAACAGTAGAACACAGAACCATTTTCCCTATCTACAATAGGTCAAAACTACAAATCCACAGTTCTTGGCTTATCAGCAAAATAAGAGCAGTCTTTCTCCTAAAGTTCAGTAGAAGATCTAACTACCTAATGAAAGAAGATTAATGGTTTCATGATGAACCAACTTTGCAAAAAGGTAGACACAAGTCTTTAAATAACACAGTTACTAAGCAAAGATTTCATGGTTTTCAAATGTTTGTGTATCATGAAGGGAGCCATTATTACTTTGTAAGCTACAACACTAGTAAATATGATAGGAAAATGTACCTTGTTGTGGTCTAGGCCAACCATCAATTGACTTTTTCCACGGTTCCCATTTGAAGTCAAGCTGATTTTCCGATGGAAATACTCTGCGACAAAAGCTTTCATGGTGGCAGAACAAGATATCATTAGGATTGGCTGTGAACTCTTGCTGAAAACTATCCCCTGAGAGGTTAGGCTTCTCCTCTTGTGGATCATAAGGAAGATCAAAAGGGTTTTTTGTTGGTAATAACACAGAAGGTGCAGATTCAGGCACTTGAAGCTCATCAAGTATATTGTTTTCTTGATCCAAACCCAAATAGTTTCGTCCAAGACAGATTGAAGGAACTTCCATATCCATAAGGCTTTTCTCAGCCGCAAGTCGAGATAATCTCCTCGTTCTTCTTCTTGTAATCAAATGCTCTAATCTCTTGTTACGTTCTACCTCAGAGTTTCCCAAATCCATCAAGTTCTTCTGATCATCCTCGGTCCAAGCTAAGACCATTTTGTCTTCACGTGTAATTTCTTCTTCACCTTCTGATGAAGATGAACACTCAATCTCGGTCTCACCACCACCTTTCGTTACCCTTTCCAATGGATCCACAACAGACACATACTCGGTGGTTGCAGGAGTTTCATCGTCCAGACCAGGGTCAAAGGAGAAATCTTCCGACACAAGAAAGGCTCTATCTTTCTTAAATTTGTGAAGTTTGGCAAATTTATCAGTGGTGGAGAATTCACCATAAAGAGTTGTTAAAATGACTTTATCTCTTTCATCCTCGCTAGCCTGAGAAGAGTCCCAATCTTTCCCAACCTCTTCAACTTTTCTTCTAGCATTTCTTCGAACACTTCGTTGCTGTTTTAGCTCAGCCTTCCTTCTTCCTTCCTCTGATCTCTTTTCGGAAAATGATGATAACCCATCATTGTCCTTTTTGATAGTCAGAAACTTGAAAACCAGATGATTCCGGAAATAAAACGCAGAGAATGCGATTAAGGGAGAAGAGTAAAGCAAGAAGTAAAAAAGCCGAGGAAGAAAAGTGTATAAAAGGAAGATAACCGCAGAAACACCAGAGATAACTGGGTGTTTCCTTGCGTATGTATAAATGATATTCGTGGAAAAGCTGAGAATTTTCCAGAAGAAAGTTCCGACATCTTTAGCATCAATTCCCATGTTTAAACAACACCAAATCTCAGAACCATTGAAAAGAATAACTCCAAAAGCATTCTATGGCGATTTGAGTTTCTTAGAGAAACCAAACTGATTGAAAGAGAAAAACACAAAAAGATTAATGAAGAAGCGAAAATCAATCGATTAGAGAGAGGTAAAGCTTCCATTTTAAAACAATAACCAGTCAAATAATTTTATTTCAAAATTTTCATTTTTCCTACAGAACACAGAAAACGGATGGAGAAGACGAAATAGAAAACAGGTAAGAGAGAGATGAACTGTGATTGATTTGCACATGTTTCCTAAAACTCTTTTTTTTACACTTTTGACTACCATATTTTTCTAGTTGTCAAATTGACCCTTCCAGTTTATAATTTTGCAAATTGACACCTCTTACTCTTCTATTAAAGCGCATAGCTATCAATTCGAAGCTTTGTGGATAAGCAAGCATTCTTAGCATCTCTTTCTTGCTAATAATTTGCTCCATATAGGTTTTTGAGATCATATGATTGGGTTCAGGTTGTCTGATATAACTCCTTTTGAGTTCCTACTTCATTTGAGGGTTGAATACATAAATCAGCAGCTGGAGGTAATGATCTCATTGAAAAATCTAAAATTTAAATACACATTTTCTCTTGTTGCTACAAAAAGGAACGAGAAGGTGAAACTCATAAGCAGCTACAACTTACAGCAGTTGGATTGATCAAAAGTGATTCTCATTCTGCAGCTTCCTCTGACACAAAAACAAAAAGTAGAAACATTTCAATATTAACACATCAGTCTATCCACACATTGTCTATAGATTTCAGCTTCAAGCAATAAAGAAACCAGACAACCACCATCATAAACATAACCACAAATAAGCAGCCAATTTCCAACAAAACTGTTCCTTTTCAAAAGTGACTCTTAGAGAAAGAAATAGTTCAAAACACTAACCTTCTGTGTCATCTTCATCCTCATCTTCCACTGCATCGACACCATACCTCGCGTTCAGGAATTCCACAGCTGCAGGTGTCAGCACAAGCTTATCACAGTTCAATATGTCAAACAGATTAAGAGTCCTCGGCGTCAACAATCTTAGCGTTCCAATGTTCCTGCTTGATTTATCAACATTCTCATCGACATCCATCATCAAAAACATTGCTTTCTGCTTTGGATCCAATCCCCACCTCTTCATTGCAGCCAAGAAATCTTTCGTCTTTGGTTTCTCAAACTTATCCCCAAATTCCTCCACCACAAAAGCACCACCTTCCGCTGAAGCCGCACTCGAAATTGCCGTTGACAAAGCTAGCTTCTTCTCCTTCCTATTGATTTTAATTGACCAATCCTTCGGTCTTGGCCCAAACACCACACCTCCACCAGGACGTAACGGTGTTCTCTGAGATCCACGCCTAGCGTTACCAGTTTTCTTCTGTGAGTAAGGCTTAATTCCACCACCACGAACTTCACCACGAGTTAGCGTCGAAGCAGTACCTCGCCGCTTGTTCTGCAGGTCCGTCACAATAGCTCGGTGCACAACGGCACGCGCAGTATCCTCCGGCGCCGTTTTGAGGTCCAGATAAGTCTCTCCAATCTTCTCTCCTTCGAATGAAATAATTGGAAGAGTCGCTAGCTGAGATGAAACCGAAAGCGGTTTCGATACTCTGCCGGAGCCGGATTTTGCTACGGAAATGTAGGTTTTAGGGATTTGGTGAGAGGAAGATAAAAAGAGTGAAGAAGAGAAGAAAGATAGCGAATTTGGCGCTGTTGCAGAGGAAGCCATTGTTTGTTCACAACGGAGAAGAAGAAGAAGAAGAAGAAGAAGAAGAAGAAGACTGAAAGTGTTATCCACTCTTCCTTCAAATGCCTATCTTGTGATTGGTGAGAATTTGGGTATCTGTTTGGACATAAGGATATTAATATCCTATACAAGTTTATATCCAGCTGTTGTTTGTAAGGAAAGAGTCAAAAACTCAAAAGCCAAAAGCCTCTTGACTAGCCAGAGTTTTTAACAAGACTAAAAAAATATCTTTGTGATTAACGATTAGTTTGATAACTGAAAGTCTGAAACTTTGATACGAGCGCACGTTAGCTAAGACCACCGCGAAAACCACCGTATCGTCTCAAATTGCAACGCTAATCATGGCCTCCTCGGAGCCACTCGACTTGGTCGTCACCGTCGTCTCGGCTAAGCACTTGAAGAATGTTAATTGGCGTAACGGTGACTTGAAACCCTATGTTGTTCTGTACCTTGATCAAGACCACCGTCTCTCCACCCGCTCCGATGATCACGCCTCCACCAAACCGGTGTGGAACGATCGGATCACTCTTCCGATCACCCGATCCATTCATGAATCGGTTCTCAATATTGAGATTTTTCATTCTAATTCTTCGGATCTGGCGAAAACCCTTGTCGGATCGGTTAGGTTTCCTCTGGCTCGTTTGGTTAATTCAGACGGGACGATGAATCCGGAATCAATGAATTCGCTTGAGCTGGTTCGTCCATCGGGTCGACAACAAGGGAAGATACGCTTGAAGCTCGCGATCAAAGAGAGGCCTGTCCCTCCACCGCAGAATCCTACTCCTCCTCCGCCTCGTCCTCAATCACAACCACAAGATTACTATGCACCTCCTCAAGGAAACCACTATTACTCTCCTCCTCCTCCAGCTCCGATCACCTCTCCTTCTCCTCAGCGTGACTACAGAGAATTCTCACCGTCGCCGTATCCATTCACTGATCATTACTATTCCGGGTTCTATTACCCGCCTCCTCCTCCACGTTCAATGTATGATCGTGCCTCCAATTACGGTGGCCCATCTGCTCCCGTTGATGCCTTCCCACCGGTTGATCACAAGCCACTTCCTTTAGCCCCTCCTCGGTTTCCTAACTACACTCCACCGCAGAGTGGGCCATCAGCTCCTGTTGATGCCTTCCCGGTTAACGAATACAAGCCACAAGCTCCTCCTGTAGGCTCGAGATTATCTAGCTATGGAGTTCCCAGTGGCCCATCAGCGCCAGTTGATTACTCTCCTTATGATCACAGGCAGTTGCAGAAGGCAATGGGCGGATTGAATTTGGAGGAAGAAAGAGGTGCTGCTGCAGAGAGGTCTGAGAGTGAGTTTGGAGCTAGGCCAAACTACAACTACGGCCATGATTATCGCCGTGAATGTTGAGGATGAACAAAGTTGTTGAATTTAATAATTGTGTGGCTCTACTTATTACCATATTTACCATCCATGTTGGTGTTTACACATCACCAGAAAATGGCTGATGAAAACTTTGGTAAAGGATGATATGTCTATATTTCTCGTTTGCGGATTGATTGGCTGCTTCGTTCTCGTTATTCAGTTGATGTATGTGTCTAACAGAAGCTGTGACACCTTCTGTGCCTTTGTACATGTTTCTTATAATCATTTCTTTCAACATCTTCTCTTCTCTGTTAATAAACTGTTTGAACCTTGCTCAGATTAGGTATGGTAGTATATAGTGTCCCAGACATAAACCGTCCGATATCTTGTAGTTCTGCATGCTGGCTAGTTAAAGAGTTTTGATCCAATCCTGGTTTGATGTGACCAATCTTGAGTTGTCCTCTTACTCTTTTCTGTACATCCATCAATTATATAATGTGGCTAAATGTGTGATATATCTCTCTTGTGAGTGCTAATATTAGAACCAATGATCTTCATGTCTCATAGTATTCATTCATGTGGGAATATGTTTGGATTGATGTGTCTTGAGTAATGCTCATCACAGTACAGGAAATATGTCCTCTCCCATCGTTTTGAGTATGATGTTAGGTATATAGTTGGTGCTACAATTTTGCTCTTGTTTTGACGTTGAATCATAGCAGTTTTGCTATTGCATTCTTTTCCCTTTTGGCATTTTTGAAATTTGTATCTAATCAAGTGACTTATCATGCAGGAATTATTGTTCTGATCTCAATGGAGTTTTTACACATGTTAAATCACTCTAAATCTTCTAGATTGTGATCTTTCATTTATGTCCTGACACTATCTGGTTTATTATATGCTTTGTCATATTCTTGTGCCCACCACATTAGCTTGATTCCATTGTTCTTTCTTTTTTTCTCCTCTTTTTATTGTAGCCGCAGACTCATGGAAGGAATCTGCAATCCACAGAAGGCAAGAGTATATCAGCCTCTCCTGGAGTCAAAAAGAAACTTTTTAGAATGTTATGTGCACGCATGAATGAATATAATCATCAAAGAAGAATGATACCAAATGGTTGCTTAACCTTTTTCTTCACTTAAACAAAGGGTTTATTCCCTTTGTGAGCCATAAAGAAAAAACTAAACCTAGTCTTCTTCTCTTATTACTCTTGGACATAGGTCACTTTATAAATTTGTAGATGCACTTTAGTTACAAGTCTTTTTATATATCTAGGGTCTAAAAAAGACTGCAGCTACACTTTTATGTTACTTGTTTATGTGTATATTTCTTGAGTGCTTAATCATGGCCTAAGCGTAATGATGATACATACATCTTTAATCATGTCTTTTCATCGTCTCTGCTTCAACTCTGTTCTCAGCATCAATCCCTTAAATATCTCTCGTTATCCTCATCTTGTATCCCATAAACCTCTCTCTTGTTCACTCTCTTGCTCTCCTGATATGTCAGCTACAGGGATAAAACGTTGCAACACAAACACAAGACCGGTTCAGAGAGATTCTTCAGCTAAGCAAAACCCTATCAAGGGACCTTATGGTAAGAGTCCAGGATGCACAACAAGCTGCGGATTAAGGCTACGGAGGAAATCAGAAGGCACTGCAACAAAACTGATTAAGCATCTTGGATGCAAATTTGCAAAAGGTTTGCGTCTGGTGGTGATGAGGAAGAAGAAAAGATGTCCACCATCGAAAGTTTCGTCGTTCACCAAAAGATCTCAGCCGTCAATCACTCCTATAAATAATGACAATCATAGATCAGAGGCCATTGAAGACTGCATAGAGTTCATCAACTCATCATCCTCCTTCACCCGATCAAACTCAACATCTTGAGTTTCATCATACCCATTTGTCTTGGTCGATAATAGTCTATTCTCTTATTTCTGAAAGTTGCATGTAATGTCTATATAAATCTATCCGCAACTCTTGTTGTTCTGTACTATGCAATAGTACGTGTAAATGTTTTTCCATTTATTAAAATAAGTGCGTGTGTGGCCTTTTGTTCATTGTTTTGTTAATTGTGCAGTGAAAATACTTTTACTTGAGTTTTAAGTAAGTTTAACAGATTGTCCAATTCAGTTAAATAATCAAATAAATTAAGGGTACTGTTAAAATATCTAGGTTAACCGTTACACTTAGCTATGCCAAGACTATCGTGGCTAGAGATCCCAACTATTGTTTTCGGTATTAGAAGTTCCACTCCTATTATTTCAAAACGAGTTAAACTAAGCGAGTTAAACAAAAAGAAGGTTTTTTTTATTCTTCACTGAGACTAATAAATCATTAATTATTTTACTTTTATAAACAAAACATATTTGGCCGGCGTGGTCCGCGTTTGACCAACCTGCGGAGTGGCCGGCGTGGTCCGCGTTTGAGACTTAACAGGAGGAGTTCCAGCTGCTGCGGACTCGTTTCGAGGTGTGTTCTTTATCTGTAATCCCACGGGCGTTGAATTCGAAAGCCGATGCGCTGGCACGGTTAGGGAGAGTATATGGGCCTCAACCCTGAAGCTTCTTGTCTGTTTTCTAACCTTATCACATTTCACTGCCGTTGACAAAAAAAACATATTTTATGATTGTGGATTTACAGCCACGACCCGCTCTTTGGTCGGACTTGTATTTATTCCCGGATTTAACGGTCGATCAATTTATTGATCGGCAAACTGGTCACTGGAATGAAATTTTAGTTCGTCAATATTTTGATCCACGATATGTTAAAAAGTCAAGGGTTGGATTATTGGGGATGTCACTATACAACATCAGGACTTTATACTGTCAAATCAGGCTATCAGTTGGCTAAAAGTGAATCGGAGGGATACAACGACTCTTTGGTCCTTCTTTTAATATGATATGTACGAGATGTTGGCAATTAAATTGCTCACCAAAGATAAAACACTTTATTTCGCAAACATTGTCAGGATGTACAACAGTTTACCAAAACCTAGTTAAACGTGGGATGGGGCGTGATGCAAGGTGTTAGCGATGTGGGGTGGAGAATGAAACAATTAATCACGTGCTTTTTGATTGTCCACGGGCAATTCAAGTATGGACATTATCGGTTATTCCATCTAATCTGTGGTTGTTCCCGGGACAGTCAGTATGGTATAATCTAGATTTTTTATGTTATAGAATGCCAACTCAGATTGATTCTGGAATATTTCCATGGCTCATTTGGCATATTTGGAAAGCTCAAAATGGATTCTGTTTTGCACAAGAGGATCTAGATCCTCGAGTTGTTTTGGGTCGTGCACAATCTGATTATTTAGAATGTATTGTGGCCCATAAGGGTACTACAGATATGCGAGGATTATGTTTATCCAGGATTAATTCATTCAAGTCGGCGATGATATCTCCTACCACAGCTAATCTTAGTTTCACAGGCTATAAATGCTATGTGGATGCGTACTGGAAAGACGTTGGCCTTTACATAGGGTTCGGGTGGGTTTGCTTTCCAGATTCAGTGGAAGGAATATGTTCTGGATCAAGACGAGTTCATCAGTGTTTATCAGCTCTGCATGCAGAGATGGAGGCCGTGATTTGGGTGATGGATGCGCTATTGGAGCTTCAAATTCAGGAAGTGGAGATATCAACGGATTGTGAGACAGTCTACCATATCTTATAGTACCCGGAGGAGTGGCCGGTGTTCTTACGGTATCAGGAGAAGTTTCAACGGCTTTCGACTAGGTTTTCTTCCTGTTTGCTTTCAGTTATCCTCAGAGTCTTAAATTATAAACCATACGCCCTTGCTAAGGGAGGTCGAGTGTCTGGTTTATAATTTTGGACGGGCCTTTTGACTTTGTTTATGTTACTTGCCGTTGTAAAAAAAACATATTTTATCACAAATTCTAAAATAATATAACCAATCATAAATTAATATACATAATTCAAATAGTCAAAAACACTAAAAACTCAAAAAAGTAATTGTATAGAAATTTAAAACCATCAACTAAAATAAACATTTTTTTTTTTAGTTTCTGTTTTGTGATTTGGTTGGGTTTGTTTCTGGTTTTATCGTTGATAAAAAAAAACAATTTTTTTTTGTAAAACATCAACTATAACTTAATGGACACATTTTATTAGTATTAGACTTCCACTCGAAATAAGATAAAATGGGTTGCTGAGGACAAGTGGCCCAGTGGTGTAGTCACTTTACAAATCTTCAAGACACCAGTGATCGAACCCCCTACCTGCAGTAGTAGGAATGAGATTTAAAAGCCACTAGATTAGTTAACAAAAAAAAAGATAAAATGGGTTAGTAGAGTTGGTATCAAGAATTCGACTCTTGTTTTTCTTAAAACGAGTCAAAATGGATTAGTGGAATTCCAAAAAAAAAAAAAATTACACATAGTATATGTTTTTGGTATGAATTCGACTCCTATTAATTTAAATGGGTTAGTGGAACCACAAGAAAACAAATTACACTTAGCACCTTTAGAATACCGGGACATACACCTAAATGTATCATATCTTTCTGTGTGCGTGTGATAATTAATAACATTTGTTGCTTTTTTACCCGATTTTATCATATCTTTTAAATCCAAAATGATTACAATTTCTTGCTTTGCTTTACAATTTGCGTGGTCTACTAAAAGTTGTATTTCCCACTAATCGTTTAGATAGATAATAATACATCCATTTGCTATCTTCCATCCACTAGAAGCAATTTATATCAATTATTCATAAACCTGAGACCAATGGTTTTGTCGGCAAGATGAATCTGGGCCCTCGAGTTAGGCTTAATCCTATGAAGCCCAATACGTTAAGCCCAAGCCCAAATAAGGAAAGCGCGACTCGTCACAGCCACCAGACGATCTTCCCGCCAGTTTAACCGCCATGGATTCCGGCGTAGCCTCAAGCCTAAAAAAGTTCTTCACATAACATTTTGTTCCATTTGATTTAATATTGAATTTTTTATCTCTACCCTCAGATTTGAAGAACCCTGAATATTAATAAAAGAGTAATTTTGAAGCTTGGAGATTTTGAACATGGACGGTTACTCTCTCTTTCTCTCTCTCTCTCTTTCTCTTACATCGGAATTCTCGCTCAGTTCCTTCCCACGTTCTTCTTCGTCTCTTACGCTTTGCGTGTTTTCTAAAAAGGTTATTCACCTTCTTCGTCGCCGGTTTTTCTCTTCCCAAAAGCGGTGGATCTGATTCTCCACTGGTGATTCTACCTACGCTCTCGATTCGTATTTACGCGCCGTATTTTGCGTGAGTTTTGAGCTGATAAGTCTCAATCCTTAATCATTCGAATCTTTGACTCCGCGAATTGAGAAGGAATCTTTTCTGCAATTTCTTCAACAGGTATCATTAGCGCTAAGTAACATCATCGTCTACTCAATAGTCTCTACTTAGTATAAAGTGCCCTTTTTTAGCTAAGTCACATATCTTTCATGATTCCGAATGTAAATTTTGAGTATTTTGGCTGTAGGAACATTTGGTATGACTATTGTGAAACTTGAAGAAGTAGTTTGCCACCAACCTGATGAATCAGCGCTGAATCATTTTAGTGATAATGGTACTAAAAGTGATGTCTATGAACTTCTCGATCAGATGAAAAACCAGGACAAGAGTTCCGAACGAAGAGGCTTCTTAAGTGAGAGGTAATATTAATAAGAAGATGCTTATGGTTTTGTTTTCATGAGCTGGTTTAGCTTATGGTTGTAAAAAGGAATATTGCATTAAGTTTTGTTGTTTCTTTTTGAAGGTTTCTCAGATGGAGAAGGAGATATCTTCCGGTTGATAAAGATAATCGACGTGACCACGGGTCAGTGAAACAGTCAGGACCCCTTGTGTCTGGAGCAGCTTACTGCCTTTCTTCCTGCAGCATGATTATATTGAACAAAATTGTTCTCTCCAGCTATAACTTCAACGCAGGAATCTCTCTAATG